>WBRY01000060.1:0-88783 GCA_011800735.1 Peronospora destructor | reverse complement strand
GCTGACCCGTGAACACGCAGAGTGCTCGTCGAGTGTGGTGTTCGCTGACGCTATCCGGGGTATGTTTGTGAGTCTGTGACAGTGGCGTGGGGGCTCGAAGGTCTGCGTTGGGACAGTAGGATATGGCACGATGTGCATAGGAGTGTCGTTGTGTGTGGGAGGTGTTTGTTTTGTGTGTGAAAGTGTGTGTGTTGTAGGTGGAGCATGAATTCTCGTTAGTATAGTAGTATACCCGCCTGTCACGCGGGTGACCCGGGTTCAATTCCCGGACGGGAAGATCTTGCTTTCTGCTCTTTACTTTCTGCTTTTAGCTCTTTCCTCTTAGCTCTTAGCTCTTAGCTCTTTGCGTTTGCTGTGTTGCTGTTTGCTCGTTTGTTTTGTTCTCTTTGTCCTGTTGCATTATTGTGCTTCGTGCTTTGCTCTGTTCGTCTTTGCACTTCACTCTGTGCTCTTTATTCTGCGTCGATGCTCTTGGTGCTCGTTGTTCCTGGTGCTTACATCTAGCTTCGTTTCACATGCAGTACGGCGAGCATAACGAGAGCGGGCACGGAATGGATTCTGATAGCTGGTGCAACGCCATCTTGCGCTTTGTACATGCGCAAGGCGAGTGTGTAGTGAGACTCGATCCCGGGTCCAGTTGACAGTGTTGTGCAGCACCTGACGCGTTGCGTTTCTTTAGACTTGCAGGTCACGTGGATGACGCATGACCATCGGTGAGCAGTGTGAGCGGATGCGGCTGACCCGTGAACACGCAGAGTGCTCGTCGAGAGTGGTGTTCGCTGACGCTATCCGGGGTATGTTTGTGAGTCTGTGACAGTGGCGTGGGGGCTCGAAGGTCTGCGTTGGGACAGTAGGATATGGCACGATGTGCATAGGAGTGTCGTTGTGTGTGGGAGGTGTTTGTTTTGTGTGTGAAAGTGTGTGTGTTGTAGGTGGAGCATGAATTCTCGTTAGTATAGTAGTATACCCGCCTGTCACGCGGGTGACCCGGGTTCAATTCCCGGACGGGAAGATCTTGCTTTCTGCTCTTTACTTTCTGCTTTTAGCTCTTTCCTCTTAGCTCTTAGCTCTTAGCTCTTTGCGTTTGCTGTGTTGCTGTTTGCTCGTTTGTTTTGTTCTCTTTGTCCTGTTGCATTATTGTGCTTCGTGCTTTGCTCTGTTCGTCTTTGCACTTCACTCTGTGCTCTTTATTCTGCGTCGATGCTCTTGGTGCTCGTTGTTCCTGGTGCTTACATCTAGCTTCGTTTCACATGCAGTACGGCGAGCATAACGAGAGCGGGCACGGAATGGATTCTGATAGCTGGTGCAACGCCATCTTGCGCTTTGTACATGCGCAAGGCGAGTGTGTAGTGAGACTCGATCCCGGGTCCAGTTGACAGTGTTGTGCAGCACCTGACGCGTTGCGTTTCTTTAGACTTGCAGGTCACGTGGATGACGCATGACCATCGGTGAGCAGTGTGAGCGGATGCGGCTGACCCGTGAACACGCAGAGTGCTCGTCGAGAGTGGTGTTCGCTGACGCTATCCGGGGTATGTTTGTGAGTCTGTGACAGTGGCGTGGGGGCTCGAAGGTCTGCGTTGGGACAGTAGGATATGGCACGATGTGCATAGGAGTGTCGTTGTGTGTGGGAGGTGTTTGTTTTGTGTGTGAAAGTGTGTGTGTTGTAGGTGGAGCATGAATTCTCGTTAGTATAGTAGTATACCCGCCTGTCACGCGGGTGACCCGGGTTCAATTCCCGGACGGGAAGATCTTGCTTTCTGCTCTTTACTTTCTGCTTTTAGCTCTTTCCTCTTAGCTCTTAGCTCTTAGCTCTTTGCGTTTGCTGTGTTGCTGTTTGCTCGTTTGTTTTGTTCTCTTTGTCCTGTTGCATTATTGTGCTTCGTGCTTTGCTCTGTTCGTCTTTGCACTTCACTCTGTGCTCTTTATTCTGCGTCGATGCTCTTGGTGCTCGTTGTTCCTGGTGCTTACATCTAGCTTCGTTTCACATGCAGTACGGCGAGCATAACGAGAGCGGGCACGGAATGGATTCTGATAGCTGGTGCAACGCCATCTTGCGCTTTGTACATGCGCAAGGCGAGTGTGTAGTGAGACTCGATCCCGGGTCCAGTTGACAGTGTTGTGCAGCACCTACAAGCTCTACACTGGGGTCTTGTCTCGCCGCTTTACGGGATGGTTGGATGCTAATGGAAGGCACGCGGAAGCACAGAAGGGCTTCCGAGCTATGAACGGCTGCGGGGAGCACAACTTTCTCGCAGCCATGCTCGTCGACCAAGCTCGGCGCAAGCACCAAGAGTTACATGTCGTGTGGTACGACTTTGCTAACGCCTTTGGAAGCGTACCACACGACTTGCTGTGGGAAGCACTTGAACGTCAGGGCGTTCCGCCTGACTTCATTGCTTGCTGCCGTGGGCTCTACTCTGATGCTGCATTTACGATTGGTAATGCGGCGGATGGTACCACGGCGCCGATTGCGTTGCAAGTGGGGGTGTTTCAAGGCTGTCCACTCAGCCCGCACCTCTTCACTGCCGCAATTGCGCCACTGCTGCATGCTCTTAAGCTGTTGCCTGATACTGGCATCAAGCTTTCCAGTGTTGACCGCCCCGGTGCTGCTGCTTACGCGGATGACTTGAAGACCTTTAGCAGCACCGTGGATGGGATTCAGCGGCAACACTCGGTGGTGCAAGACTTTCTTCGCTGGACTGGCATGGCTGCCAACCCTCACAAGTGCAGCACCCTGTCGGTTCAGCGGGATTTACGTGGATTGCATAAGACCCAGGATATTGGGCTGCAGCTGGATGGTGCCTCGATCCCCGCACTGAGTGCTGCGGAATCTTACCAGTACTTGGGGATCGGGGACGGGCTTGATCATGTGCGTCGGCGCGTTGAGCTGGCACCGGTTCTCGTGCAGCTCAAGCTCGACGCCACTGCTCTCTTGCAGTCCGGGCTGGCGCCATGGCAGGTGGTGAAGGCGGTGAAGGTTTACCTTTACCCGCGTGTCGAGTACGCCCTCCGGCACTTGAGGCCGTTTGCTCAGCAGTTGGAGGGCTTTGACCGACACCTTGTTCGTGGCCTTCGCCATTTGCTTCGCCTTCCTGTTAACGCGACGTCCGCCTTCTTTTACGCGCCCGTCTCGCGTGGTGGATTGGGACTATTGCCATTGACGGAGCTGCATGGTGCGCTGCAGGTGGCTCACGGGTGGCAGATGCTTCACAGCCCTGACCCTGCCATCCAGCGCATCGCACGCCAACAGCTCCGTCAGATTGCCGAGGCACGGTACAAGTTGCCCGTTGATGACTGGAAGGATCGTGACGAGGAGCTGGGCGAGCTCCTTCTCAACAGCAAGCTGGGGACGTCGGGCCCAGCACCACCTAAGCGAAGGAATGCTGATATTGGGTCGCTGTGGTTCGACGTCCGTGGTCACCTTCAACGCTTCGGCTTGCAGTTCGAGATGGCGCCAGCGGTGGAGGCGACTGGGACACCAGCCAAAAGGTTGCAGCTTCGCGTGCCGCACCATGATGATTGGTTGGACCATCGGAATGTCCTCAGGCACGTGAAGTTGCACTTGAAGAACAAGCACTGGGAACGTTGGGCCACAATGAAGGACCAAGGCAAGGCTGCTCGCACCCTTTCTGGTGCTGGAAGCGCCTTCCTCTCGCGACCCCGTGGGCTCTGGGAGAGCGACTTCCGCTTTGCGGTGGCTGGTCGTCTCAACCAGCTCGACACACACAGTGTTCTGAAGCGCAGGCGTCTACGCGCTCACGACAAGTGCAGAACGCCTGGGTGCTCTCGCTCCGAAACGCTGGCGCATGTCCTCAACCACTGCGCTGGCACGATGGATGCTGTCCGGGGCCGCCACGACGGCGCCTTGAAGATTATTGAGCGTGCTATCGCTTCGTCGTCGGGGAACTCGACGGATCGGGTCGAGATGCGAGTAAACCAGACGGTGCCCTCCCTCCCCGGTCCAGCGCTACGGCCAGATTTCCAGGTCTACAACCACACTACGCGTACTGTGTCGGTTGTAGACCTGGCAGTGACTTTCGAAGAGCAGACCGACGATGACCCCAAGACATCGTCGCTGGCGCGGATAGTGGCTGCCAAGAAGACCAAGTACGACTGTGTCAAGCGACACCTGGAGAGCCAAGGTTGGACTGTTTCCCTTTCGGCGCTGGTTTATGGCTCGCTTGGCGCTGTTGCTGGTGGGAACCTCGCGGTTTACACCGATCACCTTGGGATGCTCAAGCGCGATGCGAAGCGGCTGGACCGACAGCTATCTGTTGAATGTATCAAGTCCAGCCGCCGCATTTGGAACTTGCACTGTAGCAAGCACCGCGAGCGTCAAGGCCAAGGTCAAGCTCGAGCTCAAGGCCCAGGTTCAAGTCCAAGTCAAGGTCAAGCTACTTCCCAAGGCCAAGACAGACGAAGACCAAGACATCATGCACGGGGCAGTCGGGGGACGGAGACCGGGGGGAATCCGTCCCATCCAGGCCGTTGCTAAGCGGATTCCGGGCCCACTGTGGCCGACAGGGCCATACCCAAGTAGGGAACCGCCCTCCAAGACCAACTGGTACGTTATAGTTCATTGTATGTGTGGTGCAACCTGTACATAAGTACACACCACATAGAGTATATTAGGCATTTTATACCTAGGACTAAACTAGTTGGCAATACATACACTTCTCTGTTCTAATCAGTGTGAAAACTGGTTTCCCGACTTTTAGTCGGGGATTTTTCACATTCATTTTTGGGGCTTTAGGAGTTTCTAGCTTGCTAGTTCCTCTTGAACGGTCTCCGAGAGGTTACACCCTTCTCTCGTGAGGCCAACTGCTACACTTGCTTGCCTCTTTTCTTGCCCTCCGACCCTTTACAACGCATCTTGGGATGCGCTTCTGGTGGCCGGACTGGCAGCCTCGGGAGCGCTCTCTGTCCTTGGACAGCGAGTGCTCGACGACCAGCCACTCCAGTCTCGCCAGCGACGCGTCTTTCTATAGCGCGGGTGCTGTCGCGGAGACTGGAGCGGCTGATGGCTTTTTGGGGCGGGACGATCCACTAGGGGTCGGGTTACCTATGGTGGATCCGCCTGCCCCCGTTTTGGACTCGGACGAGCCCAATCAGGAGTCTTCTGGCGCCCCTCGCGCGGCGCCATATCTCGGCGCCTGCGGCGATTGGGGCGGTGCAACTTCGGACACGGGTGTATCACCTGCGACGCCCATTGCACAGGCAGCGACAGCACGTGACGACCCCTCGGACAGTCAGGCGCCCACCCGGTCTTCGAGCGCGACCTTGCGTCGGTTCGAAGATCGGGCAGCGGACGGACGTCCGCCCGGGCAGCCAATCGGCACGCCCGACCCGCCTGTACTCGGTTGGAGTATAGGGGACGTGCCACGTGTCGAGGATTCTGCCTCCCCCACCATTGGCCACGACGGCCTCGCGCACCCTATACTTGATCTAAGTATAGGGGGGCTGCAACCTCCTTCGGCGCCTTCCACAGGCGCCTTCCCCAGCACCCAAGCGCGCCGGTCGGCTGAAGAAGACCCTTCCCTGGCCTCGTCTGGCCCTCAAGCGCGCCGTTTGGCTGTCCAAGACATTGCGATTGTTGTTTCGGCACCCGGCAGGGCGGCAGGCATGCTGCCCGACCCGGTCGTGCCCGGGGCAGTGCTCGCAGCCGCCACGGCTCGTGCGCTGGGTGCCCTTCGAAGCCCCAGCGACCCCTACGAAGACGCCAGTTGCAGTGGCGAAGGCTCAAGCGACGGCGATGCCTCGATGGACGACGACGCTGTTCTCCTCGCAAGTGATGACGACTGGCTCGGCCAGGTAGCTACGGAGCTGCCTGACCGAGCTGGATACACTGCAGTGGCCGCGGCCCCTCCCACGGGCACGCCACAAGCCCCCCACGCGGCCGTGTCCACTGCAGCATCTGTCTATGTCTCTGTTTATGTCCCACTTACCCATGACGACCAGCTCGGCGGGCCGGCTCGCATGCAGCCCGACCGAGCTGGGTATGCCGCTCCGCTGCCTTGCGGCGGCGAGCTGGCCTTTTTTACCGGGCCCTGGCCCCTGGTTGATGACTGCACACCCGGCAGGGCGGACAGCGTGATGTCCGCGGGTGATGCCAAGGTTCCTGCCACAACCGCAGCCGTCCCCATGGAGGTGGACCAGGGCGCGACGTGGCAGGCAAGCAGCCTCTCTCCGCCCCTGGTGCTTCGCGTCGGTGGCAAGCGTCGCCGCTTAAATGCCGCCGACGACGAGGACAACAACGAAGACGAGGCTGGGAGCCCTACCCCAGCGCTCAGGCTATCCACGGCCAGCGCTTCCCCGGCCTCTGTCCTGTCTGTGTATGCACACAATGCGCCGCGCTTCACGTGCACGCTGTGTGCATACACGGCATCTAGCTTTGCGTCGCTACGTCGCCACCGAGACTCACGGCACCGGCGCATCGGCTTCACCGACAGGTTCTCGGCAGGATGCGCGTGTGGCACGCCGTTCACGTCAAGGCTGGCGGCAGCAAACCATGCGAACGCATGCGCCAGCCTCTCTGACACCCCGTCTGCGACTGCATTAGCAGCAGGGGATCTCAGCCCCACTGCTATTGCAGTCAAGACAACCGCTACGGTGGCCGGATTGCCAACTCGACTGCCCCTTCCAGATTCCTCGGTGCTCGCTGTGTCCCCCCCACATGCGAGCACCACTGCTGACAAGCTGCAGGTGTCACGATGGAGCCCCCCGCTTCCAAGACCGCTGATTGCTTCGCGCGTTGCGTCGCACCTCGCCAAAGCTTCTGCCCCACGCTGGGGGCCACCACTGCCTCGCAGCGTGGTGGTCTCAAGGATTGCCGATCGTCTCCTCCCACCCGAGCTACTGGAAGAGGAGGAGACCAAGGCTGACGATAGCGACGTCGAAGACGAAGCTGGTGGTGATACCGGCGAGTGGCTCTTGCGCTTCGACGGTGCCTGCCGGTCCAACCCTGGACCTGGCGGCGCGGGAGCTGCCTTGTTTAAGCCTGATGGCCATGTCGTGTGGACTTGCTCTCACCACATGCCGGGCAGCAGCAACACGAACAACACGGCGGAGTATACCGCGCTGCTGCTCGGTGCAAGGGCTGCCGCCGACCATGGCGTCACGCACCTGCGAATCGAGGGTGACAGCAACCTTGTCATCCAGCAGGTGCGTGGCATCTTCGCTACAAGGAACAAGCGCCTACGGCAGCTGCGGATAGCGGTCAAGGTGGAGCTGGCGCGGATAGAGCAAGCAACGCTCCATCCGATCGACAGGCAGGCGAATGGTCATGCCGACCGCCTCGCCACCGCCGCTCTTGATCGCTGTGCAACGAAGTTGGAGTGTGGGGTGCACACGGACGGTACTGGTTGCACCTCCACCTCCACGCTTGACCCGGACCCTGCAGCGACACCTCCCCCTGCCCCACCACTCGTCTCGGCAAGCGATGATGTGCCACATAGCCCTGCCGAAGATGACATGGGAGACATTGATGACGGGGAGGTGTATGCAGCGATGAATGTGGGCCCAGATGCGGTTCCTCAGCGCCGTCCTCGTCTACGTCTTCGTACTTTGGGTGACGATGAGCGAGAGGCGGCGAGCAAGGTGGTGGAGCGACTACTTGTAATGGGCAACCTATTACATTAGCTGATATAGGTTTTAATACATAATTACATAAGTAGGTAGGCAGTATCCGATTAGCGGATACTGTACGTCTATTTATTATTGGTTTATTATTGGGGTGCCAGACTCAATAATTAGCCAATAATAAATAGGTCTATATTTGAGTAGCTGAACATATTCGCACTTACTGCGAATTATAACCAAAAACCAAAAATAAACTGTTATATTTACGTTATAAATAAGAACGCTTCCTCACGCTCCTTACAGTACGCGACGGTAACGGAGCTATCACCCCGTTACACCTGGTAGCACTTTGTAGTCCTTCCAATGACCAAGTTCGAGATGAACGTGGACGATTCTTTGATGACTCCAGCGGTTTCGCTGGAGCATGCAGATTTTCCACACCTCACTACGGTGGAGTGGCAGGCATTACACCGCCTTGCGGTGGTGTCTGGTGAGATCGTTGTGACGTCGCTGCTGAGCACAGCGACACCCGATCAACACCGTGCCGCCATCTAAGACTACATGGTGCGCGAGCTCGCCGAAGCGAATCGGCGAGTATCGACTCCCTCGCGCACCTCCCATTACGATGTTATTAAAATGGAGACATCAGCGTACTCCGGTGATGGTCCGGATCGTCTCCCCTTTATTCGCTGGTTTAGGGAGATTGATATTGCGATAGCGTCAAGATTAATTGACGCTCCGACGGCCAAGGTTAATTTCCTGCTGTCTCGGCTTGTTGGTAAAGCCAAAGAATGGGCCCTTGGGAAGCTCGTCGTAGACGAGTCGGCGTTCCCCAAGCTGGAGGATATCCAGCGCGACTTACGACTGGCGTTCCAGCCTCCCCAAGATGAGTCACGATTGCGTGCACACTTCTTGTCACTTTGACAGGGCAAGCTGTTGATGCGTGATTATGTGCAGAAGACACGACATCTTGCTTCGTGTATTATCACGCAGCCGATCGACATGGTTTCACAAGTCCATGTCTTCGTCTTCGGTATGCAGGAGGGCATGACACGTTATTGCCTCACACGTGCTGAACCAAAGTCTCTCGAGGAGGCATTTGCCCTCGAGCTTCGTGAAGATTACACGGTCGCGTCATCATACTTGCACGCAGCGTCGCAGCATCCGTGTACGTCTGGCCCAGAGCCTATGGAAATCGATGCAATCGATGCATCACGTGGTCGCGGCAAGTAATTCAGCCGCGACGTTCGTAGTCATAACACGATGAAGTATTTCGGTGCGGCAAGACAGGCCATCGTGCGGCCGTCTGCCGAGCTCCAGCGCCGGTGGCCATGAACACAGCTGTCTCACGTGGCGATACTGTGTCGTCGGTGATCCCGCCAAAAAACGAGCGGTTCCAGTAGGCGCGGGGCGCCCTACTGGCAGGAATGGAGCCTCGAGTACTCAGGTGGCAGCTCGGGCTCCTAGCTCCAAAGTGATTCATAATCACTTCAATGCCACCACCATGCGCGACGATTCGAGACTGATTATCATCAGTCTCATCGTTGCTGGAGTGAAGTGACCACTCCGAGCGTTGTTGGATTCGGGTGCATCCAACAACTTCTTTCGAGCATCCTACTTATCCCTTCTCCCGTCTACTATTACGGTTCGAGAAGGTCCAGGTGACATCGTTGTCAAACTTGCTGATGGACAACCACAGCGTGTTCCGCGTAAAACAGTGGTTTTGCCGTACACGTTCGACGGTTTCCAGAGCAATGACGAATTTCTGGTGTACGAGATGAACTATGCATTCGATTGCATCTTGGTGATACCGTAGCTGTCACGGTATCAGCCGACGATAGATTGGCTATCTCGGTCCGTCAAACGACGAAGCGGATATGACGTTAGTGAAGTGATCACTCATCTGTTAGTTGCGTCATCCGATTGGCCTCATGTCAGAGTCATGAACGAACTCGCCAGTCGTGAACGAACTCGCCACGACTAGCAGTCAACACAGAGAGAGCGATGGCCCTCTGTGCCCGGTATGTTCAGTCACACTGATAGAGCCACAAAACGAGGCGGTTGAACAGAGGTTCCCGCAAACACAGACATCGGTCGAGCTGGGGCTCCCGATTCATAATGAGGCGGTCGAACAGGGTTTCCCGCAAATACGGACATCAGTCGAACAGGGGTTCCCGCATACACGGACATTGGTCGAACAGGGGCTCCCACGTACAAATACATCGGACGAGCAGAGGCCCACGATCAATATCGAGGCGATCGAGCAGAGGCTCCCGCAAATACACACATCGGCCGAGCAGAGTCTCCCGATTGTTACCGAGGCGGTCGAGAACGAGCTCCCGCCTCTAATTGACGAGAATGATCGGACTGTGGATCCGCGAGTGAACGACGTGGTGGAGACAGAGCTCTCGCGTCTGTAGGAGGGTACATCATCCTCCAGCGACAGCGACGTGCCAGTCTCGAGCAGTGGCTCGAGACGCAAGAAAAAGCTTAAACGCAAGAAAGGAGAACGGCAATCGCCAAGACGACGAAATTCTCGTCAAAGCGCTGAAAAAGATGATTCCGTTGTGAGGGAATCCGTATGCGCGCTTGAATATGTGGAAGGGTATCCACATCGCGGCCGCTACATTGAGGTAGCGAGCCCTCCGTGCACTGCTGCAGAGATCACATCTCTATCAGCCCTACCATAAAAAGATTTCCTTCACAACCTCAAGGCCGGCGACATCGAGCAAGTGTGCATCGTTTCAGCCGCCGAAGCATCCAGTGAAGAAGTTCAGGAGGCCCGCCCAAAGAGCACCGAGCACAAATCAGCGCGCGAATAACGCTTCGCGGCACAGTCCTGGGAAGCCCTTTGTGCTTCAGACAACCCTATCTGTGATATCGCTCGTGAGTACGCCGATATCTTTCCGGAGAAATTCCCGCTGAACTTCCAGCGGATCGTACGAGATTGATCTTGTGCCAGGATCGAAGTATTGCGTGACGCGGCAGTGGCCGTTACCGCGTGATCAAGTCATCGCAATTGATGAATTTTTGAGGGCCGCCGTAAGGCTGGTCATGTTCGCGAGAGTATCTCGCCGCATTCGAGTCCGACTTTCTGTGTGAAGAAAGCCACCGGCGGTTGGCGCATTGTACACGCTTTTAACAAGCTAAATGACGCTACGATCCCGGCTCAAAGCCGATTCCTCGCAAAGTATTGGATACCATGTCCGAGAGCGAGATTTTTAGTGCCATCGATCTGACAGATGACTTTTATCAGATCCTCATGAGAGACAGTGATATTCCATTCACTGCAGTCAGCACCCCAAGCGGGATGCTATGGGAGTGGCTAGTCACGCCACAAGGCCTTAAGAACGCTCCAGCTACGTTCAACCGGATGGTGACACAAATACTTCGCTCGCTACGCGATTTTGCACCAAGTTACTTTGACGACATTTTTGTTCACAGCCACGCTGAGCAACAGCTCAGCGCTACGGAGGTTCACCTCCATCACTTGAAACACCTGTTTCAAGACAAAACTTCTTCAAATTCGCGAGAATAAATTATATGCGAATTTGAAGAATTGTGTCTTCTGTGCTCCCAAGATTCCAGTACTCGGATGCTATGTTAGCAAGGAAGGTGTCCGTGCTGATCCCGAGAAAGTGTCGTCGATATGTTCCTGGCCTACGCCCAGGAACCAAACTGAATGGCTCGGCCTGGGCTAATTACTTGCATAAATATACGAAGAATTATGCAGAGCTAATTTAGCCATTATCGACACTGTTATGATGTAACGAGCAAACGAAGCTTGAAGAACGTTGAAGAAGCCTAAACTGAGAAATAAAGACGACTTGTGTAGGAGAAGGAATATTTGGAAGCAATTGATTTATAGGTCTTAGCTCTGCCTACTCTAGATTGCATCCAATCACATGGTGCATCTAATCAATCTGATTTGTGCGCGTTCAATTATCCTACTCGTCTAATCAATAAGTGACGTCATAGACTTACCGTAATGACGCGAGATCGGATTGGACAGGTTAAACGGTAACCGATACAAAGTACGTTAACCGATAACCTTTAATACGTCCCCTCAATATCGAGCGCTGCCGTCAAATCCTTGTGACGCGGTCCCGACAGTCCCTTGGTCATGATGTCCGCTAACATCATCGCAGTCTCACAATACTCCAACTTGACATCACCACGCTTGACTTTATTACGAATGTGATGATACTTGATATCGATGTGCTTGGCCCGACCATGGTTCACAGGATTCTTCGTCATCTTGATGCATGATTGATTGTCTTCCATGATCTTGAGCTCGGGTCCAGACTGTCCGCTGCTGCATCCAGAATTTCGCACAGCAAGCGATGCATCCACTTGCCTTCTTGAATTACATTAAAAATTATTTCAAAAAATTTAAATATTAAAAAAGATTTAAGATGGAAATTGCAACAAAAATGGTTTTTTTTAATCAAAATTCATCAATTACCCGACTTAAAAATGTATGTGTTTTAACTGGACGTTCTAAAAGTATTTATCGTTTATTTAAAATTTCACGAATCCAATTACGTAAATTAGCATCAAATGGTTTTTTACCAGGTGTTTCAAAATATAGTTGGTAATTTTCTAATTAGTATCTGTTACTAGTGCAATGTAGTCGGCTTCACTTGTTGACAGCGATAGACTTGACTGCTTCTTGCTTCCTCAGCTCACCGGAGCACCCATCAGGATGAACGCATATCCCGAAGTCGACTTGCGGTCTGCATGGTTGCCGGCCCAGTCTGAATCTGAGTAGCCGCAAAAGTCTACCTTGTCGCCGGACTGGAAGCAGATGCCGTGCGACTTAGTTCCTTGTAGGGAACGCAGAATACGCTTGACCGCCATCCAGTGATCGACTTGGGGTTTTCCATGAAGCGCGAAACGTAACCCACAGCAAAAGCAATGTCCGGTCATGTCGCAGTCATCAAGTGCATTAAAGCACCCACTGCTTCACGAAACGGAGCGTCGATTTTGGTTGCTGCGTTGCTTGGTGTGAGTCGAGAACTGATGTCCGTTGGGCTGATGACGGCTTTGCAATTGCTCATGCCGAAACGCTTTAGAACATCGTCCACGTAGCGTCGCTGGCACATTGTTATGCTGCCGTCATTGTTGTCCACCAGCTCAATGCCCAAGACAAATGCGCATTTGCCGCTGTCAGTCATCTCGAAACGCGTCTTCAGGTCACTCTTGGTGCACGCAATCATTTCAGTCGATCTGCCAGTCACCAACACATCATCGACGTAGACCAGCAAAAGCACGCACTCCCCATTGAATCTTGAGATAAAGACACGGGTCAAAATCGGACACTTGAAATCCAATGGAGCAAACGAACTCACGGAAAGTCTCGTTCCATACCAGCGATGCTAGTCCGTAGATTACCTTTACCAATTCGAAGCAATCAAAGTCTTCATTAATGTCGACACCTTCTGGGATCGCGCAGAACACTTTTTCCTCTATCTCATCGTACAGGAAAGCTGTCACCACGTCCAGTTGGTCCAGTGTCCAGTCAAAGTACTTCGTGATTGCGATCACCATACGCAGTGTCACGTACTTGACCACTGGCGAAAACGTCTCCGTGTAGTCGATGCCATATTTCTGCTTGAACCCTTTTGCCACAAGACGCGCCTTGTACTTCTCGATCGATCCATCAGCCTTGCGCTTGATCTTGAACACCCACTTAGTGCCAATGGTGTGTTGTCCAGCTGGCAGTTTGGTTGCTCGAAACACGCCACGAAGCTTCATCGAGTCCAACTCGGCACAAATTGCTTTACGCCAATGCACTTGATCCGGCCCATCAACAGCATCTTTAAACGTTGTCGGCTCGGACAAGTCAGCACCTTCGACTGCATTGGCACTCGCTTGCCAAAAGACTTGAGGTGTGCCGTCATCGTCATTTTCGTCGCTGCCTTTTCGCTCTTCGTCCAGATTGGCTCGAGTGCTTGATCGTCGTTTTGCCTGGTGCGACTCAAATTCATCCGGCGCACTTGCTTCTTCTAACCCGGATCCACGACGAGCAGGAAGTGTTCGTTGAAACGCTTGTTCTTGGCTGTGCGGGTGTACTTTCGATTGGGATGTGCTCGAAGAGCTTGGAGAGCGCCGTGAGAAGTTCCTGGCCACATATTTGGAGAATGTCATGGTTAGTTTCACGCGCGTATCAAGTACCTTCGACAACAGGAGCTATCATCAAGCTGCAGTCAGTGATCAGGTGTGGGATTGCGATGCGGAGACACGACACGTTCATGAACAGCCTTGTTTTGGCATAAGCTCACTAGCGAGGCATTCAGGACCGGAAGATAGGAGTGGTTGTCAAAAGCAACCACCACGCTGTCATCATATACTACGTCAAGCGTCACTCGTAAGTAGAATGTGGGTGTCGGTTGTCCGTGTACAGGCGGTAGTTCAGCGGCCAACGTATCGTGCTGTTCTTGTTGAAAAACGACATGAGCATGACATCGCTTATAAGTGACAAATTATGATGGCTGCTCTGTAGGAAGATGTGAGCACATACGCCAGCATAAGTGGATGATGCGATCGCATCTACACCCGCCAAAGAACGGATAACGATCCAGCACGGACGACAAAAAGTAACCAGCGGAGCGTATGCTGCCGTAGTCTTTATCTGGTTAAAATTGGTCTGACGGCATTACCAAGAGCAGGATGCTTGACGCACATGTAATAGAAGTAGAAAGATGTAAATGCATCTTGCTGTCGTAGAAGCAACACACTGCCACGTGAGCAGCCACGTCCCAATAAGTGCACAGCTGCCGAGGCCATGAAGCAGCAAAAACTATCTAATCAGGAGTGACGTCGTCTGTAAGCTCGTACTCACAGATACTCCTTATGCAGCTTCTTCTCGCTCACAACATCATGATTGGATTGTATGTGTGACCACAAGATCAAGTATTTCAAGTAGAAGATAATGCTGCCTCCAATGGGTCAGCGAGCGTATGTTTGTGAAAGGTTTGACATGACAATACCGTCACAGTATTCAATTTGTTGCCTGATGCTAACTTGCTATCGAGGTTGGTCAGGAACCTTAGCAATTTTGCAATCCCTAAAACTTTGTCCCACTTGTAATTTGGCTGGAAAACGCCCCGTTGAAGATCAGCTGTGTCCCGAGAGTTGTTGAGCATTTACTTGATCGGTGGCGAAAGCTCGGCGATTTGAAGGATGCGGACCTTAACGTCTGGGTATTTGGCATGGACCTTCCGGGTATTCCAAGTGCTGCATGGGATGCCATCAAACACGCTATCGAGCCAAGCTTAGCTTCGTCGAGAGCAAAGGATGCGGTCTTCCCAGCATCTCGTGAGCTATGGCGTTTTGTAGTTTCTACGACGCTACATGCCATCTGGACAGAGCGTCTACGCCGCATGGAAGACTCATCTTTGTCTCAGGAGGTACACACAGCCAGGGCCAGGACCCAATTTCGAAGAGCGGTTACACGGTTTCGCGGATCAACACACCAGCTTGGCATGGGGGAAGACGGACACCTGTTCGCACGAGTGCGGTCGGCGCTTGCCGATACTCTCCTCTGCTGCGATGAACCACCCCCCTTGCGAGCGCTGCCGGTCGACAGCATTTCTGGCGTTTACTACCTGCTTTTCTTCGATGGCGGGTCAAGAGGAAATCCAGGACCGGGCAGAGCTGGATCCTTCATCGCCAACTACATCTTCTGACGCACACTGCATGCGTCTTGTGGGTATCGAGCATGGCGTACGGTTCTGCCGAAACCACTAACAATATTGCTGAATATTGGGGGCTTGTGCACGGGCTCCGACAAGCGAAAGCCAGCGGCTACTCACCCCTGCATGTCATTAGGGACAGTTCGCTCGTGCTCTCACAGCTTCGAACCACCCATCACCCTCCACGCAAGCCCCGCCTGGCGCTTCTATTTCGAGAAGCACGAGCCATAGCCGACGATATTGACGTCGCCAGCTGGGGACTTCATTATCGCAACTACAACAAAATGGCGGATCGAATGGCGAATATCGCTATGGATACAGGTGCTTCCATTCAAGTGCAGGCTTCGTATGCGCGCGATGTTGTCATGGAGGCTGCGGCCTTTCTCGACAATGATGTCAACCACTGGCTAGAGCCTCTCAAGCCGAACACTACGAATTACAGGGCCCTGCGATGACCGCGAGGGACCGGATAATCTCGAGACAAGACTTTGCGCAACGTCGCTCGGCTGTCCGAGGACTAGTATTACCTAGTATATAAAGTAGAAGTCGCCACAGTACCTATGTTGCCGGTCGACAGGATATAGCGGGTCGTACGCGTACCTAAACATACCTCACCTTCTCACTCACTATCGTCATACCCTTGTGCTGGGCAATATTGGAGCCTAGGATATGATGGTAATGGTAAAAACGTGGTGCCTATGATTGCTGGCATGCAATACATGCTTGCTAGTCACGTTCAATTTAGCCGATAGCTCGCATCATTGCCACCCACGACAATATCGTTTCGAAGGCTGCAGCATTCCGAGTTGGCAATCAGACGAGCTGTGCAACAAAGCCTTAGCACCAAAGAATCTTTCAAGAAGTGCTGGCTACGTGGATCACCAATGGGACTTTGCTCTTCATTACTTAGTAATGCTGTCGACATAGCAGTTTAAAATTTACGAAGGACCATGATGTGGCATCTCGTGTTGGAAGGCTATTGGTATCCATCCTTGAAGTTGGTAGTGCGCCTCATCGGAAGAGGCACCTGAGATTTGTAGTTCCAAGGGATATGAGCGACTCTTAAGAAACCAAGGAAAGATCTTAGGAAGGTAGTTAACATCAGACTAACACAAATATATATTCACTTTTTCATTTCCAACCTGCGCGGCAGACCTTGTAGTCTTACATCTCGCAGGTACTTGTCTATGCCCACAACGTGTGATGATGCCGACACGTTTTCATGAGTCACAAAAAGCGTAGCAACGCATTGGACCGAAGCAGCTTGCGATTATTGGAATCGCACGAGCACGAAGTGAACACATCGAGATGGAGCAATTTGGGGCTGTTGCTGCAGCCGTTATGGGCCTGTCGGGACTGTTTTTCGTTGTCGCTGGTGTTCAATTCTGGACGACGCTATACTTGGAGACCAATACAAACGATTCGATGTACGAAATCCACGTGGCTTACCTTCTGGTAAGTGGCACAGGCCCATCATGGGTGTGTTTTTTGGTGGTTGGCTCATCAATCAGTTCGGTGGATACTCAGGTCCATACCATCAAATGCAAGCACTGCGTGTTTGCATGTTGCTCGGAAGATGCATCTGCCTCGCGGCTTTGCCTGTGTCTTTTTTACGAAACACCTTTCACATCGCGATATTCCTATGGCTGATGCTGTTTTGCGGAGGTAGCATCCTTCCAGCTTGCTCGGGCATCGTCATTTCTGCAGCCCCTCTGCGATTGCGCCTACTTGCCTCTTCAATTGCGTACGCCAGCTACAACGTCTTTGGGTATGCAGCGTCAAACTATGTCCCTGGTTTGATCATGAATTTCATCATTGACCTGACCCAAGTGCGGCAGACACCGGTGGTCTCGCAAGTGTCAGATCATGCAATGCTGCCTGTACATACCGTATTGAATAAAACATATTGTATTATTGTGGACACTTTGGGCCTTCTTCTGCCTTGTTTGCAGCGCTATTGAATCGGGTAGGAACTACGCAGCGTCTGTCACTACGCACCGTAATGACAATGTTAGCGCTAAACAAGGTATATCGTCGCATTAACTGGCGTTCAAGAGCGTAATGTAACATTGCCATGGCAAATCTCCAATCAAGCGAATACAGTCTCGAGAGGAGATAATGTACGCGAACGACATCGTGTATATTTACGATCGTATGTCGTGGGTTTGTCTTTACTTCAGCCGCGGCGCTTTCCGCAGGAGTGCGTTGAGCATCGTGCCCACGAAAAAAGCGACGACAGTCGACGTCATTGTGATTACATTATATGGCATGCTAAAGTCAGGTGTGGGCAGCGGCACGAGCAAGGGCTCCGTGTACAACGTGATAGTGAAGAGCAGAGACCCAATGTCCTTGCCACATATCAAGTCAACCTCAAATGTTGCCACACCGGAAGAGATGTGAAAACCCTGGTTGGCATCGGGTGGATGCTCTGATAGGCGCAAGAACACCTTTTCCATCTCAAGCGAGAATACCAACGTATGATTGGCCGGAAGAAACGCTGTGAGGCGCAACTGGTTGGGTTGACTTCGCAATTCGGCTGGCACAAACTCAAACGATTGAATCAACTCCTGCGCCTTCAGCTCATTTCCACTGGCATTTGCTTGGAATGTACGAAGGTACCATGGGATAACATCATGATACGTGACATGCATATCACATGACGGGTGATTATTTTTCAGCTGCACTGTGATGCCACCGCGCACTTGGCCGTACCCAGTGGTAAAGCGATGTACAGACACTACATCCTGTTGCGCCTTGTAGCTGTCTTTCAGAGGCTTCTTTCACCGCACTTTCCCAGTCTTTAAACCATGGGGTAAAAAGAGAAATAGGTTTCTCACGAAGATCGGTAGTCGCAACATTCGGCGACTCCATGCCTTTCATTTGAATAACACTCTCTTCTGCGAGCGAACACGCACTAATATCAGTGCTGGGCTCGCCATTTGCAAAGAACAAAAAGTCAAGATTCCAACGTTCTTCTTTATGCTCGCTGAAATTTTGCACCGTCGTCAGATGCTGTCGAAGGATCCAACGGCCGTCCGACGATCTCATCGCAAATAGCGACAGTGACAGATGCTCCCCTGATAAGGCATTTATAGGGTCAATCAGAGATCCAAGCCCAGAAATCTCTCGACATGGCAGCATCTTGAGCCAGGGTGTCAAATTTTCCGTGCAGAGCTCCTCACGAGCCAGCGAACCGTGCAGGAACACGTGCGCTGAGTCAGCATTGGTCATCGGGAAAGCACCCAGCTCATGTGGTGTTGAAGATGATAGCAGCCCAGTCACGACCGCCTCATTCATCTGGCTCAGCGACGCCGAGAAGATGCCGCTGAGCTCCGATGTGATACCTCTCCAGCGCTGTTGGGCTTCGGTATCGCCACGTAGAATAACGACCTGTAGCCGCGTACCGAATGGCGCGTGGGTGAATCCAAAGCCGTTAGCGCTTTGCGCTGAGCCATAGCGCCAATCTGCGTATCTACCAACGGAAAACGTGAGATGAAACTACTCAGTGTCGTGTTTCTCAAGGATTTGACGCAAAACATTGGGGAAGAGCGACACGCCATTGTAAGGTTGGGAATTCTCATCCACAGAAAATTCAAAGCGGCCAAGAACCTGATTGATTGCAGGAAGAGGACGTAGTGTCAACTGCTCTGTAAACACGGCACGAACTGTACTAAGCAGCGAGCACATGCACAGCAGTAGTGCGATGAGTGGCATCTTTTCGTGTGGCGATGTCTCGCTTTTTGCGTGCGACACACAATTAGCTTAGGCTTCTTGCTGGCTCAAGCTCGATTAGTGGCGATGAGTCATGATCAACCATTTTGCATTGTGGAGTGCGCATACTACTAACAGATATCGGGTCTGCATACTGTGCGTTATGTTTCGTTTGCATTTTGTACTGTTTTTTTGTCCCCATCACCAAGTCACCTGAGTTTTCCGAGAGTTGAGTTGACGATGAAGGCCCCACTGATGAGAAGCAGTAAGCGTTAACAGTGTAGAAAGTAATTAGGACGCACAGCTTCATTAAATGTGGAATGGCTATATTGTACTGCTTAAGAAGCCTTGATGAGGTGGACAATTCCAAAAACTGATATGCTTTCGTCCACAAACGGCCCAGATCAAACGCTTTGAACACCAGTTTAAGTTTTCGGACATTGTCTGCGCAACTCTGGGAACAGCAAGTGAGAAGGTGAGGTATGTTTAGGTACGCGTACGACCCGCTATATCCTGTCGACCGGCAACATAGGTACTGTGGCGACTTCTACTTTATATACTAGGTAATACTAGTCCTCGGACAGCCGAGCGACGTTGCGCAAAGTCTTGTCTCGAGATTATCCGGTCCCTCGCGGTCATCGCAGGGCCCTGTAATTCGTAGTGTTCGGCTTGAGAGGCTCTAGCCAGTGGTTGACATCATTGTCGAGAAAGGCCGCAGCCTCCATGACAACATCGCGCGCATACGAAGCCTGCACTTGAATGGAAGCACCTGTATCCATAGCGATATTCGCCATTCGATCCGCCATTTTGTTGTAGTTGCGATAATGAAGTCCCCAGCTGGCGACGTCAATATCGTCGGCTATGGCTCGTGCTTCTCGAAATAGAAGCGCCAGGCGGGGCTTGCGTGGAGGGTGATGGGTGGTTCGAAGCTGTGAGAGCACGAGCGAACTGTCCCTAATGACATGCAGGGGTGAGTAGCCGCTGGCTTTCGCTTGTCGGAGCCCGTGCACAAGCCCCCAATATTCAGCAATATTGTTAGTGGTTTCGGCAGAACCGTACGCCATGCTCGATACCCACAAGACGCATGCAGTGTGCGTCAGAAGATGTAGTTGGCGATGAAGGATCCAGCTCTGCCCGGTCCTGGATTTCCTCTTGACCCGCCATCGAAGAAAAGCAGGTAGTAAACGCCAGAAATGCTGTCGACCGGCAGCGCTCGCAAGGGGGGTGGTTCATCGCAGCAGAGGAGAGTATCGGCAAGCGCCGACCGCACTCGTGCGAACAGGTGTCCGTCTTCCCCCATGCCAAGCTGGTGTGTTGATCCGCGAAACCGTGTAACCGCTCTTCGAAATTGGGTCCTGGCCCTGGCTGTGTGTACCTCCTGAGACAAAGATGAGTCTTCCATGCGGCGTAGACGCTCTGTCCAGATGACATGTAGCGTCGTAGAAACTACAAAACGCCATAGCTCACGAGATGCTGGGAAGACCGCATCCTTTGCTCTCGACGAAGCTAAGCTTGGCTCGATAGCGTGTTTGATGGCATCCCATGCAGCACTTGGAATACCCGGAAGGTCCATGCCAAATACCCAGACGTTAAGGTCCGCATCCTTCAAATCGCCGAGCTTTCGCCACCGATCAAGTAGATACTCCCAATGTTGCCGGGCGCTAGGGCAGGTCCAGAATACATGACTTGCCATCGCCGGAATAGCAGGCGGACACTCTGGAGCGGGGCAAGACAGATCGTGGGTTGCCCAATTCCAGAGCGGAAAGCTGTTACTCTTCAGATGATATAGCGTCTGTGCGTTGGTCGGAAAGGAAGCTCTTATCCGTCGGATGTCTCTCCACTCGATCGTAGATGTACGTGCTGCAATCACTTGGAAGTCCGATTTCGCTACTCGCTCACCGCAAATTCGTTTGCTTTCAACACTGCGCCGGCGGGAGATAATCTGTTTGAGTTTTCGTCGTTGCGGCCTCCATCTCCGATGGCCAGCCCATAGGTGCACCACACGCGTAAGCGTTGGATACGCGCCAAAGTGGACAGTAGTTCCACTGGCCATAGACGCAGTGGTATCGCAAGCCGACATCGATGTGACCGGTGTCACCTCGCAATCCATTCCCGTATCGAAATGAGACAGTGAAGCACCGTCTCCGTTGAGCAACCAGTCATGATGACGGTACTTTTGCAGAGTACGCAATTAATGCCCCCAGCTCAATTGTACGATACATGAGCGACGGGAAGTTGTAAATGATGGCGAGGCAAAAGGACCCAAAATGCCGTCGCTTCGCCATCGATTGGGTAGCCATAGCGCGCTTGGGCGAGAACCGGATGACATCACTCTGAACCGTCAGCCAAGACATTGTGTCGCCAAGGTAATTATGTCCCCTCGCAAAATCCGCTCCGTTCAAATTGTATGTCTTTCCTCTGCGATCCCTAAGCCACGACATGTCCTTCAGCGTAGCGTGTACGATCCATCTAGTGTCAAATCGACCTGATGCCGCAGAGTCTGCCCTCATCCCGGCCCGCAGTTTGTCATCAAGTACTCGGCGGACATCAATTGTGACACAACCGTTGTCATCATAGTCGACCGTGGCTCTCGATGTAAAAAGGAGGGCTCTTCGGCAGACCTCCGTAATTTCACCTTGGCGGGCATGTTGAGCAGCGGAGAGACCAACAATTTCAGAACCGGTCAACCATAAAGTCGCCCGATATCGAGGGTGCTTGTCTTCGGTCCAACATGGCGTGATATAAGCCGGACCCGACTCGAGAGAACCCCATAGGAAGTCGCCGATCAGTAAATCTCTCGAGGAAACCATAGCTGCCCATTGACCAACAGCTGTCGCCGCCATAGTCATCAGTTCCGTTTGAATACACGGCACCGCAAGTCCACCTTGCTGTATCGGTAGTGAAGCCATCTCGGAGGGCAACCAAGGTCGGGACCTCCTGCCGTCGCGGGTGCCCCATACGAAATCCATAATTAAGCCTTGCAATCGGGTCACAGTCGCTGGAGGAGGCCAACAATGTCGTGCTAGAAAGGTAATTTTTGGCACCGCTATGGCACTCGCAAGGCGAGATCGCTGCTCGACAGTGTGAGTCTTTTCTCTGGCGAGGACAAGCCGGCTCCATAAGGATCGGATGCATTTCGTCCAGTTTTCGGCCACCACATCCTGTTGTCCAACCAGAACACCAAGGTACCTGCAGGACTCGCAGGAAGCTTGAAGAGTGAGGCCGCAGGTGTCCAAAGGCAGTGCCGATCCGCGAGGGTCAAGTTCAATGACCATAGACTTCGCTCGATTCGTCTGTAGGCCTGAAACCCTAGCAAAATCATTGAGAATTGTAACAACAGGCGTAATTGGAGACCGATCGCGAAGGTATACCGCCATGTCATCGGCGTATCCCGACACTTTGAACTCAGTAGTTCGTCCCCCAGAAGAGAGAGGTACCCCGCGAATGTCGGCCATCTCTTGGATCACCCGATAGACACTATCAAGGGCGAAGGGTTTAACGATACAAAGAAAGATATATGTAACGCATGATACCGGCCAGCGCGAGGGTCCCATTATCCTATTTATTCGTACTCTACACCTCAGGAATCGTCACGCATGGGAACGCTTTGTCGTCATGATGGTGATCGCTTCGGTACGCATTAAGTCACAGCTCTTCTGGTCATCACCATCAATCCTTCGCGGCGTCTACGACACGAGCCTTACGTTGACATGCGTTGGCGAGACGCACGTTGGCGAGACGCACGTTGGCGCTGGAATTAGATCCAATCTCGAGTTTCCAGCTCGTCCTCTGTGCGTCACCCCCAGAGCCATCGTCGTTCTTGTCCACGAGAAGTCCCAGAGAGAATTGGCAGGTGCCATGTCACCTGGGCTGACGGACACCGCCACGCGGCGTTGTAATGGGCTCAGTCCCTTGGCGCTGACCGTTGTCAACATGGGAAGCGCTGCTGGGATTGTCGACCGCAGTCGCTTGAGCGTGACGCTGTGTCAGCAAAATAACAAATAGCGGCCACTCACGCGACTCTCGAGTCGGTGTCGACTCGCTTTAAACGAATGAAACCGCATACTTGTGCCCATCTCGACCAGTGAATTCAAGTGTCGCATACGGTATCACTAACGTCTGTGGCCTCATCGTCGGACCTTGCAAGACTATACCAATGTGACGACATAGTGCCAAATTTACTTTTGTAGTGTGCAGAGTCGTTGGCCATAACCACGTGAGCAACGACTTGTTGGGCAAACAATTTGCGTCATTAGTTATCTGTTGCTGTTCGAAGCGCGGGTTGTACGAGTCGTCTACTACCACGACTGCCTCGCGGATGCTGTCGCCTGACGCAGACGGAGCGGCGGCTTCCGTCGTCTGATGGAAGACGCGAGCGGTTGCTGTCTTCATATCTGACATGGCTCCAGCCAGCGGAATCACAAGACTGTTGACTCGAGTGTAATCAACTGTAGTGCGAAATTCATTCGTGTTGAGACCCTTGCGAACTGGTAATGCAGGTGAGGACCAGTGGATGTGATTATCGCGGCGAACGAGACCCAGCCGCTCTAGCTCGGCGAAGTAGGAACGCAGATAATCACTTTGTTGCTTCGGATACGGCCTGGCCTTGGAAGTTACAGGCTTGGTGTCGACCTAAAACTTCACCAAGAGGGGCTCAACCGTTGCAGGCGGATCGTAGCCCAGCTGGTTCCGCCAAATATCTCTGTGTTTGACGGCGAGTTCATATAGTTCATGCGCGAGGCCACAATCCTCACCCTCTTCCAACAGTGCTGCGTGCTTCAATAAAGGTAGAAGATCTAGGATGTCCGAATCGACATCGACATCGACACCAACTTCAACAGCAACATTGGTCGTAAGATCATCACCATCTGTATCGGTGGCTGGTCCCTCTGCTAGCTTAGCGATCATGGATCCAACGTCGATACCAAGACTGCTGAGAACATCTTTGCCAAGAATAAATTGGTCTTCTTCTTCGTCCAGGACGAGACAGTCAACACCCCTGATGTTGAAGGGTCCTGCAGCAGTACGTACTTGGATGTCCAATGTCACTCGCTCACGGCAGACCAACGTTGCACCACCAACCACCTCCACATTAACATGGTGACGGAAGGTGGTGGTCACGTGCGTGTCGGGTGGGAGGCCAAGCAAAAGACTGCGGGGAATGATGGATATATCCGAACCCGAGTCAGCGCACAGCGGGACCTCCAAATTACCCGCTAGGACCGCTGATAGCTGTGAGCCTTGGTTCGAAGAGAGTGTGGCGCGCTTTGCTGAGGCACGTGCTGCCATGCGCTCTCGCATGGCTCGTTTGGCTTCATCCTTCTGTTCGTTGGATGATGTTGGACACTCAGATACCCAGTGAGGACCTTTACACACCAGACAGCCATCGCGGGGTGGTGTGGAAGTTGCTGGTTTCGGTGGGCGCTGCCTTGACGGTCGAGACGTGTCATCGCCGTTCATGGAACCCTTAACATACTGGGTTTGAGACTTGCGACTGATAGGTGCCTTGCTTTGTGTAGTCTGCTTTGGTTTATCCTCTATTGTCATCAGGAAGTAGTGCTGTTGCTCACGAGCACGTTCCAGAATCAGGTTATATAGAGCTCCTTCATCCGCCTTGGCCTTGCGATACTCGAGGGCAACCAGGCACATAATCTCACGCTTCAGCATTGTGGGCGCGAGGTTATCAATCAGGATCTTGGTCCTGTTCTTTGTCTGCACTATCGCATCGTGATCTTTGGCCTTGGTGTGTCCCATCACATGTTAGAGCCCATAGTTGCCCACGATCTTGTTAAAACAAGCGAAATACTTCAAGATCCGGGCTTCAATGTCGTTCGCAGCTTCTCGGCAAAAAGAGCCTCAACGTCCGGGAGATGATTATTCTTCACCGTGCTGCAACGCCGATTGATCTCTTGCATAATGTCGGAGTCGGTAAGCGTCTCCACATCCCTGCCTAGGACATAGAGCGCCATGTTGTTGAGCATTGCTGCATCGATGGAGCCCTTGATACTCACTGCGATGGTGTCATACTGCTCGCCTGTTGCAGAGCAGCGCTCGCGAAGACGCCACTCATATTGCTCCCGCTGGCTTCGCCAGCGGATTAGCGACGACTGGTTCCATTCAATTAGTCTTGACGCCGTGATATGCTCCGGTGCGGTGATGTACGCGGGCGTCATCTCGACGTCTTCATCAACCATCCGGAAAGCCGACATCTCGTTGCGCTGAGATGCCGGCTGTGCTTTGACTTGAGCTTGCTATACTAAAAGTATACTTTGTGGTGGATCCGCGCGCTCGGAGGCAAGTTGAGAAGTGTATTAAAGAAGTTAACATGCATGCTATGGCGCCCCTGTGTGCCTCCTAGACTTAGCTGTTTCGTAACTACCGGTGCTTGAGGGAGTGGGTGTTTCGTAATTACCGGAGCAGGGGTTTCAGGAATGTGAGCCCTACGAATCCACAACACGCTGCACAGTAAAGAGACTTGTAGCGAATACAGAATCGCTTGGTGGAGTTCAGATTGACACTAGATATGAGGATCGAGCCTGTATGTATTGTAGAAATGATCCTTGGTTGATTGTATTGCTGTATGGATGATTGAGAAACCATATTACACGTTCAGTGAGACTGCACAAAAAGCCACCTCCACGTTCTCCATCTTTCCAGCAGTACGTGGTCAAAGGTCGTAAAGGATGAGATAATGTCTGGCTGCTCGCTTTGAATGAAGCCAAGGGATTTAATGTTGCTGATCTTCGACTACATGCGCACGCAACAGAAAACGAGGTCCATCCAGACATACTGGAAGTCGTGACTGAGCTTCAAATCAGGGCCTTCGCAGCAAGCGAAGGCCCCAAGTTATGATTCAAACTACGTAAATCTAACGCGAATATGCGACAAGTAATAGCATTCTTGACTCGGTGTTGGTGTTTGACCTGCACAAGTTGCATCGCGAAAGAAATAAATCATGTTTAGTTTGTTTTTGTCTTGCCCTGTGGAACACCTGCCAATCCTAGTTGACCAGCAATGTCTCGTCGTCATCATATCCAAACTCCTTCTTGTATTGTAAGAAGAGTCGCTCGATCTCCCCAACGTATTGCTGGTGCACGGCACAAATCTCCTTCTCCGTAGGGTTGGCCGTCAACTTGGTGGGAATGGGTTTGCCATACACCACGCCGAACCGCTTCCCCTTAGGCGGCTGCTTAGGCATCCACATGAACTTCCCCCAAAAGATGATCATCGGAATCTTGAGCGTCTTGCGAAAAAATTCTATAACGCCTTGAGGAGGATTCCACATGCTGCAAGAAACGTCACAAATCAGCACGATAAAGTAGTAGCACTTCTCAGTCCTAGGCTACTTACTTGTACAGCCACTTTTCACCAAACACAAAGCTCGGCACAAGCTCCGCTCCGTGACGCATGGCCAGCTTGACGAAGCCCAGACGCTTCTTTAGCACGAGCTCGTTCACCTTTGAGTTGGGGTCCGTCTTGAAAATTTCGGGCACGCCACCAGGATAAACGACAACACTGGTGCCGTCGTTCAAGACCTTGTCAGCTGTGGACCGCGAGGCGTCCACACCGCCAAGCCAGAGACACAATTCACGGCCTAGAGGAATGTAGAACATGGTCGATGCCCCCAATGCTTTATCAATTTCAAGCAAATATCAAACATCAAGTTAGTGCAACGCTTCACCGACTGTAGCAGTCTTTCACATCGTACCTCGCGTCGGGATACCAGGAAAAACCTTTTCCCAATTACCGCCATAGGCAGAGATACGTGACAAGACAATAATCCCGTGTGGGTGATAGCCAAAGATGTACTTCTTGTTGCTGTCCAGCTCTTGTTCACGAATAATCTTTACTCTGTAGTAAAGAGGCAGACACAGTGAGTCACTTGCCAGAAGTAGCAAAAGCAGCAATAGCTTTTACCCAAGAAACTTAGCACTGAGGCCCCAGATGCGTCCAGTACGGAACGATGACCAGGTATTTCCCTTGGCTGTCTTCTGGGCACCACTTAAAAACGACGGCAAATACAACGTCACGAGCACTACAGGTATGTAGCTATAGCCGATTCGATACAAATAGTAAAAGAGCACAAGAAATGGGACGCCCCAGACATTGTAATGAATCGTCACAAAGCTGAAGACGTCCGTTGCAAGATTCTGTGCCCATTGTGGCACACGCGAGTCGTCGGCAAAAAACCCAGGAGCCTCGTAGACAAAAGGAAGGTCTTCTTGGGTCTTTGTCACGGACGCAGTGACGACAGTCTCGTCATTGCACTCTACAGCATTGAGCTCCTGTGCCGTCATGATGACGGACTAAAAGTAAACAACTAACGCTTTCAACTGAGTGCAGTGTAGCTGGCAAATAGGAGAATGAAGTTGATATCCACTGACCAGCATCGTCTGTTTTATGTACTGATTTGTGCAGCCTTCTGTTGACTCGACCCATCTTAAGTACAGCGCAAAGAAACCTATCCTTTCTCATCCTCACTAAATAAGTTGGGTATTGAACATAAACAGTCATTATCATAGGTTTACACGCGTCGGTGCTTTTAACCAATACAAAGCTGTAATTCACGGAAAAAAGGTCGCTTCAACTTGCGATGAACTCGTTGATCCATTTTGACTTAGTTTGAGTATGGGCAACGCTCTCGTATCGTCCATTTGTCGCGTGCACGGCCGCTCCGAAGCCGTCTACGCAATCGTCAAGGCACAAGTGCATGCGCTACGTGGTCAGCAGCTGCGTGGCTCGCCTCTGCAGCGACAATGTGCGGCGCAACAGGCGGCGCTGCTACGCGCTCTGTCGTCCAACTTGACATTGACCGCTGCTGTCATGAGCTGCTGGGCTGTCGCCGCTACAGCTCGAGCAAGAGCTGCATTCATCACGTCACTTGTGTTTATTGCCAAGAAGTTTGTTGCGAACACGAAGGGACAGCTTGTCATGTCGCAGAATGACGAGGACAACGTGTTTGACGAGTTCCAGGCGGTCTTTGAGACGTCGTCGTCACGGCCAATGCAAACGATCCGAGAGCTTCAATACAATGCCAAGATGGTGGCAGAAGGTGTGACGAAGAAGAGGCAAGAAGATGAGGCGGAAGAGAGCGAGAAGGGCGAGACAAGAGACGATCTGGACGATGAGTACGAGATGCTGCCGGAAGTAAAGGAAGACTGGGCATTTTATACTGATGTAGAGGCGAATCAGATTGCGAATCAGAACAGCAAGACGGAGGAGGGTGAACGACTGTTGCAGCTTGTCTCGAGCATCTCTGACACGTTGATGCACGTCGACGAGTTTATTGTTAGCGGCAAGCACAATCATTTTGAGGCTATTACGAAGGACGTTGATGAGCTTGCAGCAGAAGCCAGTGACACTGAGAAGAGAAGCATCGTGCGCGTGCTATTGGCGTACTGTGCTTACAATGAGGATTTGAATTATGCCAGTGAGATGGTCGTGACAGCAGGGGAATGTCTAAGAGTGTGGCAAGGAGACGAAGACCGGGCTTTCAAGTCACTTGTCGTGCTCTGCAACGACGTTCCGCGTCTGTGTGCCGCCCTTGAGTGAGTCGTGCAGACAGCAATTGATTGTTGTTTGTATGAAGAGAAGTTGAATACAACTTGTCGTGTGAAGTTAAAAAACGTTGTTGGGCACTCAAACGGACGCGCAAATAGAATGGAAATGAGCTCATTTTCTTAATGTCGCTGGTCGCTTCTTGGCAGCTTGCTTGATCACTTTCAGACGCTGCAACTGAGACCCTGTAGGGTCACCAAAATGTTGAAACGAGTCCACACTCGCAGGTGTTCGACAACGTAGTTTTCCTGTCCCTGACCGTCGATGGCTTGGAGGACGTCGCTTCTGGGGAATGCCCTGGAACACAACTGCTTTAGACGCCACCACGTCGTCTGGATGCACATCAAGTAATGGGATACCAATCCCCAGCCGCTTGGCCTCTTGTTTTCTGCTCTCAAGCTGTTTCTTCTTGCTTCGAAATTGTGCTCGAAGCACCGAGTTACTAGCAAAGTCGTCCTTGAACTCGGCATCCTGGAGCTGCACGAGCGCTTGAAGCCCTCGCGAGCGCTTCTTGGCTGTTCTCTGGTCTTCCTTTTCATGTTCGAGCCTAAAGAATGGATCGCTCTGTAGCTTAGCAGCCAGTCCTGGTTCATTCAGACGCTCTGTCTGTAGCTCTTCGGCGTCCTCTGCGTCCGCTTTCTTCAGGACGCCACTCACGAGCTCATAGCTGCGCTCCTTTGGGTCCGTCCTGATAATGAGCTCACCACTGCAAGTGGCGCATCTCATATGAAATTCCCACACGGTAGAAGAAAAGTACTGCCCAACCTTTTTCTTCCGTGCATTAAAACGAACACCTCGTCCAATATGAGCAGCACAATGGGCGCACCAGACATGGAATGGCATTTCAAAACGCACGACCAATAGACCATCACTTGCCAAATGTTTTGCACGTTTACCCAATGGATGTGACTGGTGAAATTCATTCAGTGAGCCACGCTCGGGTCGCCATTCCGTCGGGTAATAATACCCATCCGCTTGAGCTGCTGCCAGCGATGACATGACGTTTTATGCTACGTTTTAAGCGACGAGTTAGTAGTTGTGTACAACACACGACTCTCGTACCAAATAGTAAGGACGTAAGTGAGGGAGTACCCCCCATGGCGCGTCGACCCAAGTCCTCCTCAACGACGCACGTTCATCGTGATGAGGCTAACGTACCCCGAGTTAAGACCGATATGCTCCTTCATCGACACCGTCTTTTACGGCGCTCGTCAGGTTTTATGCTGGCGCGAAAATACCGGTACGATAGCACTCTCCCTGTCAATAACGATCAAGTCTCTGATTATCATCTCTCTCTGTTGCTTGTAGCAATCCATGGCCGCCTAAAAATGACTTTGCACGGGAGATTAAACGTCGTTTTGTGTCTCGAACAGAGCGTGTAGGTAGTGGAGGATCAGCAGTAGCCGTAGCAGCAAGTACAGTTGCCAGCACGATCACTGCAAATACCTCTACGGGTTCTACTAGCAGCAATAATAGCATGATAGGACTCAATGGTCTCAAGGGATATACACGAGAAGAACTTATTAATTTTTGGAGGGAATTGTCGCTTGTGGCGAAGCGACGGCTCTTGCGGATCCGACGGGAGACCTATTTGACAGCATTGGACCAGTTCCTTGTGGGGCAAAACTTGTGTTGTGAGTGTCATGACAATGTAATTGCAGAGTGGGAAGATCATGAACGAAAACGTTCCGGTAGTCGCTTTCTGCAAGATGTTTTTAGTGTCTTCCCCCCCTTTTTGGACGATGAAGATGATGACGAAGACGATGAGGATGACGAAGAAGAGGATGACGAGGAAGATGAAGAGCCAGATGAGTTGGAAGATGCGTCTGACGAAGATATGCTCACGACGGAGGATATGGTGTTAGAGGAGGAGGAACTGGTGTTTAATTATGAACTGGAGCAGGAAGGTAGGCGAGGAGGCGGCAGCAGCAATGAGGGCATGTTGTCAGACGAGTATCTGTCAGCACTAGAAGTCGTCGAACGACAAGAATGTGAGCTGCTGCGACTTACTCAGAAAGAGGAACGCTATATCATTATTCGAGAAGATCACACGGACTTCATTATGGATCTAATTTGCTGTGGCGAACAATTTAGCTATGTGTCTCCGTTCCAGTCTGGTTTCGATGACGATGAGAGCGAAGATAGTGAAGAGGATGATGACGTTGATGATAAATGCCCCGGTGCAAACACTTCACATCTAGCACAGGAATATCTACTGGAAGTACTAGCTATTAAGTTTCGAGAACAGGTATGTCGCCGTCTTGCTCAGCTGCCAACTGACGGAGCTAACCATGATGTGTTAACTGTGCTGAACGACAGTTGGAGGACGCATACCAAGAGGCATTACAGCACTCGCTTGCGGTGCAGGCTGAGCTACTTCAAGACGAGCTCACAGATCTCAAGGCAAGTCAGAAACCTTCCAGCAGCAGCCGGAAGAAGAAAAACAAGAAGGAAAAGAAGCGCCGCAAGAAAGAGGCTGCAGCACAGCGGGCGACAGAGAAAGTAAATCTTCGAGATACTAGCACCGAGACGCGGACATCTGTGCGGCCTAACTGCAGAACCTCGGCAGTAGTAACGAAGCAGCAATCAGCGTTGGCGTCGACAGATGGGAGCGGTGACTCGGAGACGGAGGAGCGTGACCCAGAAGAGGACGAGATTGACCGTGAGGTAGAGCAGTTCCGTCTGTTGCTGGAGAAGATCAACACTGAGAGCGCATTGCGTTCACGGAAGAAGTTGATGCTGCCTCCAGGCTCGTTTGCTGACATAACCTCAATGACCGTCTCATGAATTTACCCAGTCACCTCGGGAGCTAGTCATTATGGTCTATTATTTCTAAAAGTTGAACGAGCTAAATAATTACCCAATCAAAGGGCTTGGCGCCACGTGACAGAACTCGGTCATCGTCCCCGCCAAAAAATCCGACTTTTTTTCGTCCCAATACCTTCAGTCAATGGTCATTATCGTCGCAGTCGGCAATTTCAAGTAAAGACCGTCGACGACAAAGTACATGGTGACTTTACGTTCGCAGTCTCAAGAGTGTGTGGCATTCAAAGATGAAGGAGATGGTAGTGTTGTCTGTGTCGCCTGCCACCAGCAGTCGAAACGCGTGACGGTGAGCTGTGCAATCTGTTTGAAGCGTTTCCACTTGGGTTGTCTCACACCTCCATTGCGTCGTCGACCGCAAGTGGCAGACGCTTGGAAGTGCTTTGACTGCAATGATGATGATGAAGAAGAGAGTGCTAGTACTTTGATTCATAGAGAGAGAAAGAGAAAGGAGATTGTAGAGGAACAACAAGCACAGATGATGACCACGAGACGTCATGTGGCGACGAAGTTGGAGCAGAAGGAGGAGAAGGATCAAATTGTCAAGAGGCGTTGGAAGCATCAGAATGGGAAGGCTGCCATGAAGAAAAAGGCCAAGCTTTCAGTGGATGGTCGAACAGCTTGTCGTGCTTCTTATCGGAAGCCGGTGGTTATATCAAATGACGACGAGGACGAAGACGATAGTGATAGTGACAGTGATTTTGTAGGTGAGAGTACGTCCGAGGAAGAAGGAGACGGTGAAGGTGATAGGGTCAACGACACAAAACAAAAGCTGCTGCCTAGAAATTATCCAGCGATGAAGAAATCTTCTGTGAAGCGAAAGAGCGGAGTAAATCACCGAGCGAAATCACAGACGGCTATGTCGCCTCATATTATTGCAAGTAATGCTCATGTTAGTGACGCTGACTCGTTGGATATTGAGGTTATTGGTGAGAGCGCAAGTTCGGAGGAAGAAGAAGTGTACGACGGTCCCCACTACTTTATTGAGTACGCGGCCAATTCAAGAGCAAAGGTAAGAGTGCATTTGTGCTTTCTTACCAAGACCAATTTTGCTCTGACGTTGTGCGATTGTGATGCCAATACAGTGCAAAAGCTGTGAGCAAAAGCTTTTTGTTGAGCAGATTCGAGTTGGCATACACATACGCCACTCGATTTTCGGTCGCACGACATACTACAAAGTACGTGTGATATATTCTTGATCGCCTTGACTGCCTATTTATCAGCATGTTTGTATTGTCGCTTGATTAGCATCTAGACTGTACCGCGATTGGTCTGAGAGCGGGACTTGCTGCCAAGCAAGTGGAAGAGGAGCCGGACACCGATGATACCGACAAGAAACCTGCGAAGAAGAAGAAAAAGAATGACGATCTAATTGATGGTCTGTCAACACTTCAATCTGCAGACCAGAAGCGTGTGCGTGAGTACATGGAGCAAAACGATAACGATGGTGTGATTGATGAACGTGTCCCACTGGCAGATGATCACTTCAACAAGAAAGGTCGGATGCCAGAAAAACAACCGTCAAAACATTTGACTGCTACCCTTCTCCCGTATCAGCAAGAAGCACTGGCTTGGATGGTTGGGCAGGAGGAAAGTGATTACAAAGGCGGCATTCTTGCAGATGAAATGGGAATGGGTAAGACGATTCAGGCAATATCGCTCATACTCGAAAATCCGCGAGAGGAAGATCCGTTGTCAAAAGGCAAAGCTGCTAAAGTTTGGGAACCAGCGATTGTACGTGGTGGCACACTTGTCGTCTGCCCTGTTGTTGCTGTCATGCAGTGGAAGAGCGAGATCGAGAGGTTTGTGGAACCCGGTCACCTTTCTGTGTACATTCATCACGGTCCCAAGCGTTTGAATGTGGTGGAGAAAATTGCATCGTACGACATTGTGCTGACGACTTACTCAATTATCGAAAATGAGATCCGTAAAACAAATGAGTGGTCGAAGGTTGCGTGCAAGTATTGTGGAAAGAAGTATTTGCCGGACAAATTGGTGTCACACAACAAGTACTTTTGTGGACCAGATGCAAAGAAGACCGCTTTACAAAGTAGGCAGCAGAAGAAAAAAACTAAGAAGAAAGCTGCTGGAGAAACTAGTGAAGAAGAAGAAGATGACGACGACGATGTGAAAAAGTCAATTCGAAAACCAAAAAGTCTAGTGAATCAGCGTTTAAAGAAGCAGGAGGATGACAAGAAAAGCACGCTTCGGAAGAAAAAAGGCAAGTCACCTCTTCATCACATTGAATGGACGCGAATTGTACTCGACGAGGCCCACTACATAAAAGATCGCAATTGCAATACTGCGCGAGGTGTCTTTGCACTGAAGTCCATTTATAAGTGGTGCTTGTCAGGTAAGCAGGCGCTGCAGGGTTTTGACCTTATAAGTGCCATCTAATGACGACATGCTGTTGTGCTTGTTTTTCCTCAGGTACGCCTTTACAAAATCGTATCGGCGAGTTGTTCTCTCTCGTTCGGTTTATTCGTGTAAAAAAATATGCATACTATCACTGCAGTATGTGTGAATGCCAGATGCTGGACTACAAGTACGTCTGTATCATTAATTGTGTTACTGTTGTCGTATCTGACGTTATCGTATCTTCATGTAGCTTCCCGGATAGAAAATGTGTGCAATGTCCACACAGCGCCATTCAGCACTACTCGTACTTCAACAAAAAAGTCGTTATCCCGATTCAGGCGTACGGCTACGTTGCTGAGGGCAAACTTGCACTGCAAAGACTGCAAAATGATGTTCTACAACACGTAAGTACTCTTTTGTTTGACCTGAGAGGTATCATCTAACGTGTATGTTACACTTGGTCATGCAGATTCTACTACGACGGACGAAAGAAGGTTGTGCAGACGATATTTTGCTTCCGCCTAAGCTCGTGCGTATTCGAAAGGATTGCTTGGACGACCGTGAGAACGACTTTTATGAGGCAATTTACACACAGAGTCAAGCGCAGTTCAACACCTATGTGTCGGCAGGAACGCTGTTGAACAACTATGCCCACGTCTTCGACCTGCTTATACGTCTTCGTCAGGCGGTTGACCACCCCTATCTCGTCATTTACTCCAAGTCGAACCCAGCTCTTCAACTTCCAAGCTCCGCTGCACCATTGACAGAAGAGCAGCCTTTTGGTGCTACTGGAAGCTGCAGCTCCGAGGACGACGAGAGATTGTGTGCAATTTGTCACGAGGACGTGGAAGATGGTGTCATTGCAAAATGTGGGCATCAATTTTGCCGGGAGTGTGTGAAGGAGTATATTGAGTCGCTTCCACGTGGCGGAGAGGCAATTTGTCCAACATGTTCAAAGCCGCTAACTGTCGACCTTTCCCTGGTAGCTGAAACGGAGATTATTGAGGCATCCCAAGAGATTGCGACTCGGCCAAGTAGCCGATCACCAAAGGCTGTGAACCTATCCAGCTTTCATCGACACAGTATTCTCCACAGGATATCCGACATCCATTCTTTCCAGTCTAGCACGAAGATTGAAGCGCTAATGCAGGAGCTAGAGCTCATGCGTATCCGTGATCCGTCAGGAAAGGCCATTATCTTTTCCCAGTTTGTGAATATGCTCGATATCATCCACCATCGACTGCAGCTCGGTGGGGTCAAGTGTGTGAAACTATCCGGCACCATGAGTATGAGCGGACGAGATCACACCATCAGAGCCTTTCGTGATGACCCAACAGTAACGGCATTTTTGATTAGTCTCAAGGCTGGTGGTGTCGCACTCAACTTGACTGTCGCGTCACAGTAAGTTTTTGATGTCGACCTTGGTGACACCACTGGAATTGTTCTAACTTGAGTGTTTGCCTTGTGACAGCATTTTTTTGATGGATCCGTGGTGGAACCCTGCAGCTGAAAACCAGGCCATTGATCGTACTCATCGGTTGGGCCAGTTTAAGCCCATTCAAGCCACTCGCTTTATCATTGCAGGTACCGTGGAGGAGCGCATCTTGAAACTTCAAGAAAAGAAGCGCCTGATCTTTGAAGGAACCGTTGGTGCAAATGTAAGCGCGATATGCCGGCTTACCGAAGAAGACCTCAGATTTCTCTTTGCATCGTAAGACAGCTACGCCGCTGGAATTCTGCGCTTGGATACCATGCCTTTGTTGTTTACAGTGCTCGTTATTGTATTGTGAGCGAGTTATTCAGTAAGCAAACCTAGTGAATGTACATAGGAGCAGGTATCAAAAACCCAGCAAACGAAGAAGTAAACAATGTACAACAGCTCTCAAAAAAATAATACGAAGGCAGGCAGGCAAGCTGGAAGGACCGGACGTTCTCGTCCATCAATGCGTGTAATCCAGCACATTGAATGTCATCCCAGTCGCCCCATACAAAAATGGTGACGCCAACTGGGGGCCACCCTGTTGATACGAAGGGATATACTGCGGCGGCAATACCTGAATTCCGAAATGGTGCCCACTGGCTATTGGAAGAGGAGGCATGGCATGCGGAGACATGCCCACAAACTGCTGAGGATAAACGGCAAGAAAGTGCTGCTGCGGCACATGCTGCTGTTGGGGTGGCTGCTGTGAATACATTCGATGAGGTACGTAGTTGCCATATTCGTCAGCTCCAAACATTCCTGGAGAGTGTACGTGCGCTGGTTGCTTATTGTGAACCATCTGCTTGGGGGCCGGAAACAGCTCCGGTTTACCGCGATGCGGGCCAGAGCTACCGAAGACCAACGGCCGGTAAGATTCGTGTTTTTCGAGCAAACTCGAATTCTGAAATCGAGCGACCATCGCCTGTTTGCCTTGCAATCGCGCATATGAGATAGCACAGACTTTCTCGCTGTTGAAATTTTTCCACCTCTGGCCGTCAAACTCTCGATGGAACGCCTCGATACGCGCCGCCTCAATGAAATTAACGAAAGCGTAGCCCATGTTGCACTTGTTCTTGAAATCAATGGGTAGATAGAAAAAGTCATAGTTGCCGCGATGGTTGCGATTGATCTCTGTGAGTAGCATGTGCTGTGTGTACTTGTTAGGGATGTTGCGGATCATCAAAGTTGTCCGTTTATCCTCACCCGACGCCACCTTATCAATCGACAAGCTGAATTCGCCTGTACCTTGATCGTTACGTCCAGCTGATGGCCGCGCTGCAGTGCTACCACCAGGAACGCCAGCATGCTCACCATTGTGTGCTACACTTGTTCGGAAGAAGGGGTCGATGTTGCCATGGCTGCTCTTCATAGGGGCAACTTGGGTCTGCGCGCGCTGTCGGCCTCGAATATCGTAGTAAGCTTGCTGCTGTTGACCTTTTTGCTGCCCTGTGGTAGAAAACGATATCTGATTGTTCGAAGGCTGCAATTGATGAGCAGCCTGAAACGACGAATAACCATTTGCGCGATTGGACGACGTGCTGATATAACTAGACGACGGGAGCGTAAACCCGTTGGGATACGCCGATGAGTCGCCAAAGCGACCAGATGACCGAGATTCACCAAGATACGCAGACGACGAATTGCTTCTGGCCCGCGGTGCTGGTCTTGCCCAAATGTGCTGTTCATCCTGAGGCATAAGCACGGGGGATGTGAGCTCTCCGCTACCACCAAGGAACTTGCCCGATGCCATGGGACTGTTGTTGTTTGCGCCTTCCAGGAGGGATGCGTTGAGCGACGATGCGACCGACGACGTAGGTGACGTCAGAAGCGACGTGCTACTAGACGAAAAACTCTTGGGACGAGCCCTAGCAACTCGCGGATGTGTAGTTGCCGCCCGGTTTAGGCACTCTTGAAAGAGTTTAAGCTTACCGACGTCCATAGTTGGTGATGTCGTGCGAGCTACAGACAATGGTCCGCTTGTCTGGAAAACATGAGGTAGTCTATTTAAAGCTGCAGGCAGCACACGCGAGTCGCAATACTCGACAATATACTTGGGAAGTTGCGTATCAGGCTGCAAGATACTTGCCACTTGGCCAAAGCACGCACAGACTTGACGTAATTCAGAAACCTTGACAGGTGATCCGTCATTGAGTGGGAAACGCACGAGCAACGTTGCTGAATTGACGCCATCCGGGAGCTCATACGGTAGACAGAAGCTGATAATATCGGCATCGGCACGCCAGCGATCACATGCAGCGACGGCACTTGTAAGATCAAAAAAAGTACAAAAGAGGAGCCCGCCGGCCGTCAACTCGCAACGTGTACTTGCTACAGCTCCAAAGTTCTGAAGTAACACAACGTGTACGTAACAAGCAAGAGTCAGTCATAACTTCAAGGAGGCAGTCATCGGAGCCTAGAAAACGACGTACATTAAGTCGATCGACAACACGACGAACGTCCAGGGCGTCCCAAGTGCCGGCACCGCAACGTACGACGACATGACGTGAGATAAAATCCGTCCTGATGACGTCCCAGAGTGCTCCAAATTCACTGACTTCTCCATGTGCTCGCCAGCGTGGGGCGTTATGCAATGTCGTCGTATAATCGGAATAACTTCGAGGTCTTTTTGCATGGACCAAGGCAGGAGTGATGGTAGATGGGGTAGAATCGAGGCTGCTTTCTTCATCTGTAGTGAATGTTAAGGCACACATTGATTGCGTCAACGCGTTCTCAAATAGCCAGAGCTCATTGTTACTTAAGGATTGAACTGCAACTGACTCGTCTGTGTCCTCTGCTTGACGGAAACAGTGACCTGTGGTTAGGTGTAAATTGCTGAGGTAGGAGGCATCAGGAGAGTGATGGTCTTTGTGTCCAATGTCTTCCTGTGCCATGGCAAAAGAATGGGCTGGATATGGGTGACTCAAGGCAGCGGAAGAACGGTCTTTGTGCTGGCAAGAAAACAGGCAACTGCCTGCCTGTGAAAAAGAAAACTCTGCTGTACTTCACCTCTCGGTGGTTACAATGTATGTGACTGGTGCGAGTTCTGGTTTGTGAACGTCTTCGTATACTTGGTTTAAGTATGGCTCGCCTTCAACCCGAAGGATCGCAAAGGTGTGGCGTACTTTTACTCGAGGTACGGCACATCACACTTGTCGCAGCACGATCGGTGGCAACAATGTAGTACTTGTATGCTTGATTGTAACAGTCCGTGGCCGCTGTCAATGACGCATCGACATGTCGAATTTTGTATGTCACATTCTTGCATCAACAACGGTACTTTTCGCCAGCAAACATCCTACTCATTTTCCAATTATCCTTCTTGTCATCAAGTGAACTTTCCATGGCCAAGTCGACAAACAATTTTGCACACTTACTGCCTCCATCTTGGACCAAACACGTACAATTCTGGCTAGAGGATGACATTCCATCCTTTGACGTTGGTGGCTTTGTAGTTGGTGGTGCGTTTTTGCAGTTAGAATTGAAAGTCCACGCTTTTTTCGCACTCTCGATGACTCGATTGTTACATATACAGAAGCACAAGAGACGGCGTTGCTGCTAGGCAAGTCAGACGGCGTTTTAGCTGGTGTCCCGTTCTTTACTGAAGTCTTCCGTACACTTGGTTGTCACGTTGAGTGGTTGCTTGAAGAGGGTGACGAGATCCAGCTCAGCAATGTTCCTGGAGGCAAAGTGCCTGTAGCCAAAGTCACGGGCAAGTGCCGTCAGCTGCTGCTGGGTGAGCGCACGGCTCTTAATATCTTGACACGTGCCAGTGGCGTGGCCACGCAGGCTCGACGCTCTGTAGAGCAGGCACGTGCTCTAGGCTGGATGGGCCACGTAGCCGGCACTCGCAAGACGACACCGGGCTTTCGTCTTGTGGAAAAGTACGCGCTGCTGGTCGCTGGTGCTTCAACGCATCGCCACGACTTGTCGCAGATGGTCATGCTAAAGGACAATCATGTGTGGGCTGCTGGTAGCATTACCAAGGCTGTGCACAAAGCCAAGGTGGCTGCCGGCTTCTCGATGAAGATTGAAATCGAGTGCCGTCGTCTCGAGGAAGCACAGGAGGCCGCCATAGCTGGAGCTGATATTGTCATGCTGGACAACTTTGAGCCCGAGCAACTCAAGACCACAGCTGCTCAGCTCAAGAAAGAGTTCCCGCACGTGCTGATCGAGGCCAGTGGTGGTATCACGCCTGCGACGCTCAGTCAGTACATCTCACCCGATGTGAATATCGTGAGTCAGGGGAAGCTCACGCAGGGCTACCCGTGCGTGGACTTCTCGCTCAAAATCCAAAAGTCGGACGGTGTCTTGAAGCAATAAACATCACCATAACGGTCCGCACAGCTTTTCGTCCGACAGCGATCCGCGTGAGTTTTTCTCGTAATAGCATTATATCGTGAGATGAGAGGCAACACTGATGCAAGTCAGAAAACCACTTTAAGCGCTTCTCTGCACAAGCTAGCGATTTAATAATGAGAGAAAACTACAATCAATAGCATTCATCAAGGAGCAAACTGCTCCATACGCCTCGCCAGGTGCTCCACATCGTTCACAGCGTTTCTGCGGTTCCCATAGTTATTTCTGCTGTTTTTGTGGTGCGCAGTTTGCTCCTCAAGCTGCATCAAGCGCACGATTTTCGTCAGCCAAGCCCAAACTGGTTCGATCGCGTTTAAAAACTTGTCCTTTGTCTTCGTTTTCGTTGCGCGCCACTCAAGCTCGACTAGTACTTGCGTCACAAACTCCACTTGAAAAGGTCTGTTAGCATACAAAGGCAGCAATGAGTTACTGCATTATGAATGCGGTGACGATAATGCTTACCGCTTGGTCCTCGGTGGCGTGAAACGCCGAAAAATGTACTCGACAGACTCGAGAACATCGGTTATGGCTACGTTTATAGCGCCTTCTTCAATCACAGATACAGGTATCTGCAACACGGCATCAATGCTTTTCAGTAGCCAAAACCAAACAAGCCGAAGACGCATAATGGGAAGAATATTAAAGTCGGCGCGACTTCGTCTCAGCCACAGCGCTCCGCTACGAATATCTAACTCCTTGAGCTCCAAAGAAGTCGTTATCAGTAGCGATGCTATCTCATCAGCAGACTCGGAGTGTAAAAACGAGTAAAACCAGCTGAAAAATTGTACAGAACTCCGAGCAGCAGATTGGCTTTTGTTGATTTTGTCATCCATGTCCCTATCGGTGTCACCATGAAACGTGAGCTCCAGCGCTTCATGCAGCAAGTGAGACCGTTCTAACACTCCGATCCACTCGTACTGCCACACGACATCAGAAGCACTGCGTGTCTTCTGAAGACGCTCAAGACTGATGCCTAGTGTAAGGAATGCTCGCTCGCGCTGGTCACATGACCAGCTTCCTGGTGAGTGGTCTACCATCGGTACTTGGCTCAGCAATTGACGATTGAAAAGGCGGGTAACGTTCTCTTGTCGTATGCTTCGGGACAACACATTCACCAACTCCATGCTACGACACGATGAGAGTAGATCCACATGACAACGACACCACTCGATAAACGTAACGTACAAGTGCAAATAGCGAGAACAAGCCGCTTTCAAAGAAATTGTACCTGCTCTCAAGCCATCCTTAGGCCACCAGCCATCAGGTAACACACAGCTGATCGGTTCGAATGGTGCGCAATGAGATGCTAGCATCCAAGTCTGCAACTGCGATCGCCAGCTCGGGAGGTGGTTTGCCCACACCAAGATTCTGCTTCCGAGAGTCAGTTTGTCAAAAAGACGCTGTCCATGCCGCACCTTGTCCTCAATCACTTGGCCATTTACGTGACACTCTCTGGCTTGTCGATCAAATAATCGTTGAAGAAAGACACTTCCCAGTGTCAACGTCTCCGACTTCGCTGACAATGCAGTCTCCGCGAACTGAAGAAACTGCGTGTCATTCTGCAACTTTGCTGCGCATATTTCCAAGATATCGGAGAGAGTCGCACTCTCGTCTTCATACTCCATTGCAACCAATAGGGACTGGTGTAGCTCCATCTCCACATCTGCGTCTCTGCACGGCGCCGACACAAACAGTTTGGACTGCATCTGCTGCAAAGACTTGGACGTCATTGGACCTTGCAATAGGCCTTCATTTCTGCCATCTGCTTGAGCCGTTTGGACGTTCAATAGCGTCTGAATTGCCCAATTTCGAGTCGAATGCAGCGTCGTCACAGTCTTCCGCGGAAGCTTCAGATCAATAGGGAACTCAATCATCTGCAGTACTGGAATCCAAGGACTGACAACATCATTTTCTGCAAAAAAAAGTCGTAGCGATGCAAACTCACGCACAGATGTCGGCTAATTCTTGCAGTTGTGTGGCATTAGCGTCAGGGGCTTTTAATAGCTCGTCTAGTGCTGTCAGTAGCAAACATGGAAACTAATCAACGTAAAATATTATTGTTCAGGTGCTGACGACGATTAACAAACAGGGAATTTAAGCTGGTACATAGTGTAGTTTACAAACCTCTGGTGTCTCCAGTGCTGCTTCATATGTCTCTAAACTCTGAAGTGCTGCTCTTATAAAGTCCAACATCTCTCCTGTTTCGGGATCGTGACTTTGCTGCAAACTTTTGGCTACGAACCGTTGTTTTTTTTACTTTCAAATGTCTATAATTTACGCAAGGATGGGCGAAATGGATACACGTAGGAACGCAATTTAAATGCCCGAGTGCGATCGTCCCAGAACATCTCCAACTGCAGCGGTTGAATACAAGACACGCTGATTGTGATTGACTTTGTGTTGAAGGAGCAAAACTTGTAAAACTCGAAGATGGCAGCAGTTCCTCCTATTTGTAACATGTGCACGTGTTTCATTAGGCAGTCAAAGCGTGTACTCGATAGTCATCGTCAAGAACTGCTTCTGATCAGATGAGCTTATTCTGCGGTATCGGCTCGAATTGTGTCAACGCAATTCTGAAGTTGTGCTGTCAGCAAACGCACTCACTTGGCTTCGGTTTCGATGGGGAGGTCGCTACGCAGACCCCATTCCGACCACGATCCATCGTACACAGGAGCCCTATAACACAGTAAAAATACAAAAGTACAAAAGTACACGACTGAGTCAGAACCATGCAAAATGCTACAGCAAGTATACTATGTGCATCTCACTTCTCCAATGGCTTGCCGGCCAAGTGCAGGCCGAACGTGAGAATGCTAGCAGTCACTCCAGATCCGCAGCTATAGATGCAAAACCGTAAACATCAGCGCTTAAAAATCAAGCAAACAATCGCCAGTAAAAAATAAAAATATGAGCACTCTAGTGTACCTAGTGATGATTGGGCTAGTCTCGTCCGTCTTCACGTCTACAACATTTTCGTAGCCATATCATTTCAGAATCACTTCCGCAGTACTGACAGTGATGCACGTACTCGCTTCGTCGAAGGCGTTCTTAATTTCAGCTACGTCTCGGAAAAGCTGGGCGTAACAAGACGTAAAGGTGGTATCTTTTTAGGGACGTCATACTCTCTTTGCATCCTTTTCAGTCCTATAAACTCACCGAAAAGTCCTTCGGATCGACAATTTTGCCAAACGGTACGTTTACAGATCCTGGAATGTGGCCACCACGCATTCCTGGGCGCGGCTCCTGTTGAAAAGAGCAGACAAGTTAAAGAATAACTTCAAACCAAGCTCCCGTAGGATTGACGTACAGGCTCCTTGGCGTAGAAACGCGAGGCTCCACGAGCATCCACAATCTGCGTGTCCGATCCAATCTTGGCTAGCACGTCCTCCCACGACACAACGAGAGCCTCGTTGGGCTTAGCTTTATACACAGCACCTGCTGCTACCTTTTGCGGCTCTCCCGTTTCAACTTGACGCTCTTCATTCTTCCACTTGGTGATCCCACCTAGGAACGAACAAAAGAGTTCCAAGCACCATTAACCTTCTCCATTATATGTTGCAATCAAGTAGTATCGTAGTCAACTCACCATTAAGAATGTGAACACTGTCATGTCCAAAGTATTTGAACGTCCACCAGCAACGTGTTGGACTGCATCACCCATTCATTTAGTGAGCATCTCGATAAATCTCCAATCTCCTCTCAACATTCTCTCTATCAATACCTAAAACAATTTTGACCACCATAGATAACCACAACGTCGTCGTTTTCTACGCCCAAATACATTAAAGCACGTTCAAAGGTCTCCGCTATTACACTCAGACGTTTTTTTTCAGTCAGGACTCTCTCTCTTGTTATCTCTCTGTATATATTATTACGTACAATTGGGCAACATATGCGGCAGCGTCGATTTAACGTCTGCTATCTGCTCAATATCGAAAAATTGAGCGCCTGGTAATCGCTCCAATGCAAATTCCTGCTTGGCGTCTCGACTTTTATCCAAGTACCAAGATGCATCCAGGAAACGCACACATCGGTCGTTTGAATTCTGTAAAAGTGTTTGAGCCTGTTCTGTGGACAAAAGAGGTGACAGAGAACTCGCTGAACGAGAAAAGAGACGTGGGGATGCACTCCTCATGGTGAGCAAAATAGAGGAGGGGTGAGTGATGGAAAACATGATAAAGTGGATGGCGTCAGATACATCGAGGTTAGATATGTAATTATAGAGGCTCAAGGAGGAAATCGTTGTACTTGTACGACTTAATACAATATTGCCAGCAACTACATATTATAGCGTAGAGGTCATGGCCTTGTAGCATATCGATAAGTGCTGTACCTCTCTAGGTCGCTGCAATCTTCTAAAGCAACCGTCTTTGAGAGGACACAGCTGCCTTGTAGGCTCGTTATCGCTCCGTTACAAACTGCATTATGATGCAGTTTGTTATAGCATCGATGCTCGATTTGATATACATCATAGTCGCCATCGGTGCAGGCTTTGAAATCTCTGTATATAGTCGATTTAGAGTCACATATTCCAAAGTGATACTATCGATTTAGAGTCAATATATATGGTCGTTGGGCACGGGGTCGGAGCTCCCGTTGCTGTAGCACTATCGACCGCGAAGGCGTGGACAAGCTCACCTTGTACATTCCAAGTAAGTCAGCATGGTAAACAAGATCAAATCTAGTCCCATGTCATGCAATCGTCCTGCAGTGGGGGCTCATGCAACACGAGACCTGTTCAGTGCTTCTTTTTCAGTGCCTTTACCTTCTTCGCATGCTTAGCCGAGTTCATGTGTCCATTGTATTTCTTTACGTCCCGGAATGTAAGACCACAGCGTTGGCAAGTCATTTTCGTGGGTAGTGCAGCCATTTTCTTTTCCAGCGTTCCCTGTTCATGTTCAGTTAGCAATTATAAAAGCGTTCTTCAGAACACTGCATACATGGCCTAACCTGTTTCACAGCACTCCCGCGGGCCTGCTCGACAGCGTCCGACCTTTCAAGGAATTTCTGACCAGGATCAATCACTTCAATGCTCTTGTCCAAAGTAAAGATGAAGTAGTGAGCGCCAGTTGTGGATGGTGGCTCGCTCCTGAACGATGCCGGGTGCGTTCGCTGCGGCTCGTAGCCTGCATAAATACTCGCGTCAAACGCCTCCGTCCTATCAGCACCAAGCCAGACTGTCACATGAGCAACAAATTTCTTTTAACGCATAGGAGCTCTACCATACACGAACCGTTTCAGCTGGAAGCCATTCACCGCCGCCTGTTCTTGAATTTTCCAGCGGTTATAGAATAACGTGTTACGCAGCGATACGAGCACTTGTCCACGGGTCGGATGCAGATACTGCCGAGTCGAGTAGAAGAATTCCCTGAGAAATTTCTGGTTGTTCGCCACATCTGCCTCCGTCGAGCCACCGAGATGCGGGAAGTTAAAGACGATTGCGTGGAATGGCTGAGCGACATTGAGCCACTTTTCCTTTTCCAGACATGTCGCATTTACATCGAAGTGCACTTGAGCCTTGTAGCAAGTTCACAAGATTAGTCAGGCGGTTGCCACAACAGCAATATCTTCCTTTTGTGGTCCATACCCCTGCCGTCTCCAGCGCATCACAATTAAGCAACGCACTCGAGTATTTTTCCTTCAGTTCCAGCTTAGAGTCATAGCAAGTGGCGACTACATTTCTCCCTCCCTAGAGAAACAAAAGATAATCTCGGTTAGCACCTGCCATGGCGATCAATGTCTTATTTGCTAACCACCAACCAAAAAGACCGCAAGAGACAACGAGAAAGAGAAATCGCCGTCGCCGACGACTAAAATGCGCTGCCGGTCACTGAAGGGGCCTAGATTCTTCGGATTCGGGTTGGAAGACGACGTGAGGGAGAAAATGGCGTTGGTCTGTGACTTGGCGGAACGAATGTGCTGTGCGATGGCGTTTGGATGATTGGCCGTGTGTTTCTATTGCAAAGTGCACGCAAGTGAAGAGTTTATGAGTTGCAATAAAGTTAAAGACAAGTTACTAGAGATGAGAAGTTTCAAGAGAACAACAGACTTTGGTCTTTCGATGACGTTTCTTCTTGTCGACATGAGACGTGGCCATTATTGTCATGTGATTTGTACCGAGAAGTAGCATTAGTCTAGGGTAGGGAAAAGTATGAAGCAATCTATACTATAATTCAATGAACATACAGGTCACGTGTCGTGATCTCCTAAGCAGTCGATACGAGGCTTATACTGTGTCCAAAGTCCGGATCCTGTGTACCGTACGCTTTGTTCAACTTTCGGACAACATGAACGTACTTGTTTTGTCGCAACAAAACAAATTAGTCACGACTCACGCAAACTAGCATATGGAATATCGTCTGATAATATAGATATGGTTTTGCTCAAGTTTTTGTGACACTTCAGCGAGCGATGTGTCACAAAAACTTGTGCAAAACGACGGTTTTGTGATGTGATGTGCGTTACTTCACATCACGAAACCGTCGTTTGCACTTTGGACCAAAATGAGCGACGATTTTCCCACGCTGGCCGTGCCTATCCCAGGGCTGCATGCCGGCAGCAAAAGCGACTTTGGCGACGATCTGGACGTGGAAGAGCTCATTGAGCGCAATCGTTGCCATGAAGATTACTACAAGCTTGAGGATTGCCTGGCAGACTATGACCGCGACTGGAGAAAGTGTCAGGAGCAGGTCAAAAAGCTTAAACAATGCAACGATCGCGTGAATCAGCTACGCAAAGCAACTGAAGCTGCTACCTCTAGTCGTGATAAAAAGTAAAGAGAACCACTTGGACAACACTTGAGCCCTGGCATCATATCCGATACACAATTGACACATCCATGCATTATTAATCACGCATGCAATTGCTGCTCTACTTACTTTTGATCTTCTGTCTGGTGTTTCTTTCAGCGCACGGCAAACTCCACCGTCCGTTGTCTTCTAATGGGAAACGAAAGAAGGGGCTACTCGTTAAAAAGGAGCTTCGGTCGTTCGGCCTTCGCTCGCTCCACCGTCTGTGGTGGTACCACCGCCCTCCTGAGCTTCTTCCTCCTGCTCATCTGACACATACCAGCCGTCCATCGTGTCGATGTCCATTGCCGTATCCTCGTCGCGGTTCTCTTCCTCCATAGCTAGCCGTGCGTACTCCGCTCGAGCATAGCGGTCCCAGTCTCTGTAAAACAGCAGCAACAATCCATGGTTAGTAGCAGTATAGAATTTCTTTCGTGACGAAACCAAACGTACGTAAGCTCGGGTTCGGCAATTTGCTGACGCAGTAGGAACGGGTCACGTTGCTCAAACTCGATGAACTTGCTAAGGTTGAACAGTACATTAAACAACACACCCGACACGCGAATCTTATCGGGACGAATAAAGTCCTTGTGGTAAAATTCGCCCTCCTTTTCCGGATGCAACAAGTCCGACATCTGACAAAGAATGTCCTCAAACGGCACCACTTCATGGCCAAGACACTCCATGCGATGCATCTGGTGACGATAAAATACGCGCATCTCATTGGCACGCAACACACCGTCCTCAGTCGTGTCGATAAGCTCAAACCAATACCTAATACTGACAGGGTTTGCTTTATCTTCCTCCGAGAGCATAAAGTCTGTCCCACACCAAAAAGGATAGTTAGCACTGACTAAGCCCGACAGTCTAAGATTGCCAGGTCACTTACAAATAAAGTCCTCGTAGCTCATCTTCTTCTTTTCCTCAGCAGTCAGCGTCTGAACACGAGCAAACGGACGCCGTCCCCGTTCGAAGATACGGTCCACAATGATACGTGTAAGGGCGTGGCCGCCATAGCGTACAAGGTCGTCGGGACTGAGAAGGAAGTCGTGATCCGTGTCTAGCTCCCAAAATTTGCAGTACAGCACGTAGAAGTGCTCGTATGAGAAGTACGAATTCACCTGCAATCAAAACGACGCAATTATAAGCAATCCTGCTTACGCCATCGATGACTGTATATTCACGTACCTTATTGATGTCTTCTTCCTCATCTACAGTGTTAAATGCACTGATGAGATTGCTGCGCCGCAGCTTTCGCAGAGTAATTCGTCCGCTGCTGTCTCTATCTACCGAGTAAAATATCCGTACGACAACCGTCAAGGCTGCTCAAACACACACAACAAGTCGTTAGTCCTATCAACCTCAGGCATGATGCCAAGCGCAGCACTTTACTTGCCGTATTTCTCCTGAAACTCAGGAGTGCTTCCAAGAAACTCAAGACCAGGATGATACTTTAGCAATTCTGTTGACAAAACGATTAGTAAGAAGCAAATAGCGTAGACAGCTCATCCCGCGGTCTCGCGCACCATGCAAAAACGGCGCGAAGTCGTCTCGCTCTATAAAGTCATTCTTTGGCTGCTTCACCTGTCAGTACACAGCGGCATCCATCAGTTCCCGGTCGCGAAACATTATCCATACTCCAAACTGCGTGCGATCACGTACTACTCTAAAAAAGCGCTCCAAGCTGTCACACGGAGCCATCTCGCGCATCCAGTAATTAAGAAACATAACTTTCGTTATACGCTGCGGTACTGTCCCGCCATCAGCGCTCGTGGGGCTACATGCATCCCCTTCTGCAGGAATCAAACGTGATTTAAGCATAGCCTCTCCCGCTTCCTCGCACGTTGCAAGAATGCGTCGAAAAAACGGTGCGTTGAAAAACGAAGGAAAGCCGCATAGATCTTTTGTGATAGCCACAAAATCTTCAACCTTCATGCCCTCCGGAAACTCACGGAAGCGCGCCTCAATGTCTGATGCCTTGCGCGCCATAGCGTCCGTGGACAAGCCACGCAGCCGGCCACGTCGACCTTCGCCTGGTGCGTAAAACCTAGGAATCTGAACCTGCTTCAAAACACCATTATCCATGGGGTGGTCAAGTTCTGCTGCAGTCTCCTCGTTTGTAAGAGCTTCTTCCACCACCCGCTGCTCCTGTTCCTTCTCCATGTTTTCGTCCGTATCTGCAGATAACACCGCTTCTATAAATTCCTGCTGGTTTTCTGCAAATGTTTTACTAGTGCTTTCTGCTTCATTATTATCCCTAACAGTCTCATTGTCTCGGGTGGTCATGTCCACGTCAACTGATGCCGTAGATGGCATCACAGCAGCTACTGCCTCAGACTTGGTAGCTACTTCCATCTCCGTTGCTGCAGCAGCTGCAGCAACAGCATTATGAAGTTCATCTCCAAATAGACTCACTAGATGCTGATGACGTCTGCGTTCACTGGGACTGCCGATTGAGCCAGGACTGAGCAGTCCATACTGCTGGTAATTAGGTGGAGGCTTTGGGCTACGAGAAGGTGAGTCAGCTCCACTTGCCACTGTAGTTACAGTGGCTAGTAACGTCTCTAAATTGAGCTCTTTGCCCTGTCGCAAGTCCGCTACCATCGTCTGAATCATCTCCTTTGTACTGTCCAAATTGAGCCACTGACGGAAAAGTTCTTCCATCTTCATACGCCCTGCTGGACATAAATGAGCGCTCTCAATCTCTGACAACCGCAGAGACTCGGGGCCTGTGCCGCTGGAGCTCGTAGGCGACGTCATGGCAGCGTCCGAAGTCTCGATTCCGACAGTCATGTATGCACTTTATAGGAAGCTTCACGTGATGAAAATGGTACAACAAGAAAAAGAAATAAACAATCGAGCGGAAAAGCACAAGAGACGGTCTGGGGAAGCGCTACAAGCCGCGATCCCACAGCACGAATAAAGACTACGACGCCTTCTGATCTTCCTTCTTTGTGAGCGAGTCCGACGTCCTCTTTTTAGTACGTGGACCACATCAGGGCTCAAAATGTAAGATGATTGGTCACATTCAACCAGTCAAAACTCGCGAATGAGACGAGGAATATCGATCGATTCTCGCAGTGTCTATGTACAAAAAAATGTGGTCGACATGTAAAGTGTCGTGTCGCTGGTTCTGAATGTCGCAGACGGATTTACTGTCGTCATTTAGTCGGATTTGAAAAGTAAACATGGCTACAGGGAGTGAGTCGTCGTACACATATAACTTGGAGTTTGGCGAGTTACTTAGTGGTACAATACGCATGGCCATGCATTGATTCGTTTTCAACGACAGTCGCCATATAATCGTCTTTGTGAAGGGCATGAACCTCATTTTGCTTTGTTTACGAAGCAAAATGATGTTCATGCTGCTGGTATTGATAGTATTGTCAGCAGACGAGACGAAAATGATACGAAACTGAGTCTTGATTAAAAAGAGTAGGTACTCATATTTGTGTCTAAAGGTACAGTTCTCAATAGTTATGGGTACGGTGGGTATACGTTTTAATAATTTACTGGAGGCTAAAACATTAAAAGAATTGGTTAAATACAACATGTGGTACATAGAGCAAACTACGTGGACAAAAATGCTATAACTTAATGAAGGTTACAACTTATCGGAAATATCATAGCGGAGGGAGACCTGGACCATTTAAACTCGACAGGTTTCGATTCTTCGATTGGCAGGGCACGGACCATTTTAGGATGTGGAAGCCCGGGACCGACCGACCAGAGGACACGACGCCCACTGTTGTTGACGAGGACACGACGCCCACTGTTGTTGACGAGGACAAGACGTCCACAGTCATCGACAATGACGATAAAGCTCCGATAAAAGGCAGAGACGTGTCATCGCACATCACGAAGAAGACGCCGTCCAAGTTTGTGCTGTCGCAGAAGACGCTGGCCATGAAGGTGCGACTGTTGACTGGATAGAGCTCTGGCAATCTCTATTGTCCACTGATGCTGACGTTGCTGTGACCTTTACAGTTCATGCAACGCAAGAAGACGACGGAGGCACAGCGCATCAGTGCTGTACAGAAGCAGCACAAACAGGACACGTGGGAGTCCGTGCCCGAAGACGATGAGCAGGCCGACGACGGCTCCGAGATCATCTGTACACGTGATGTGCCCGACCCATCGCTGCCGCTGCTGTTCGGCCGTCGCTCTTTTGGCAGCTTCAACAAGGGCGTGGAGGACGAGTTCAAGGAAGCATCCAGAGCGCTGCGTTTTGCGGCGTCTGAAAAGACAGAGCTTCGTGAAGAGGTTTCGGCTGAGGAAATGACATCTCGCATGCTTAAGTATACGGGTCTGAGTCGTCGCAGTGGTAAAAATGATGGCGGTAGACGCTCTAACAGCAACAAACGTCAGCGGAGATAGACACTTAATCCTTTCAGGTTGATACGTTTCACTCATCGTCGCTAGCGTCTTCGTCACTGAAGTAACTGGCAGTTTTCCGCTGAGATCGACGACGCGCAGCGGATGGTGGAGGTGTAGTGGCCAATAGCGATGCTGATGAACATGACGATGCTGCGGACGGGTACGCAAGCAAAGAAATGGAAAGGTCTTCGTCGTCGGAATTCGTAGGCGGTGCTCTGTTAACAACCACCCGTCCATTAGACAGCCTTCTTTTTGAATAAGCACTTATAGATTTTCGCCCGATGGAGAGATCAATACTTCTTGCAACGTACAGAATGTTGACGACCCCTTCGTCGTTGAAAAAGTGTGCACGTTCATGCACATCAACCTTCTTTTTCTTCTTGAGTTTCTTCCTACTGCTCTTACCTCGAGTCGTTACCGGTCGTTCCCGTGTGCCCAGTACATTGCGTGGACATTTGTAGGACACGTGACCCATCTCGCCACATTCAAAGCAGCGCTGGGACGTCGTGTATTTGCGCTTTGTCGCAAACTCCCGCGAACGGCCATTGTCACGACACAAAGAAACGGCCAAGATCATTCCTTCCAGAGGCATTTTGTCCATCTTAGCTACAGCTTTAGCACAATCTTCAGCTCGAACAAACTGCACAAAAGCCACACCGCGACTACGACGTGTCTGTTTATCACGCAGCACCAATACGCGCGCCAGTTTTCCAAAGGGAGCAAATAGCTGCGCAACGTCGTTGGTAGTGTAGACATACGGTAGCATTGCGACGTAAGCTGTAGACGGCAAGGCGACGGCTGCCGACGTGTCGACCATCGGATTAATTTGATAGTCTGTTGTACCGTAAAACTGGTACAGACGATTATCGTATGTCTTTAGACGTCGACTACTGAAATAATTGTATGATTGTACTCTAACTACTGTCAGTTTGTCTTTGTATACTTAAGTAGAAACAGCCGTTAAGCGCATCCCCATGTCGCTGCTCATTGTGACTCGAAATGCAGTTACCGTAGTCACTTCCCATCCATCACCACCACCTTTGATCGCCGTCAATGAAATAAAAGGATAAAGCTTTTTAACAAAGAACTATTGATTCACGAAGCATTTGAGTCATTTGTAGTCTTACACGTTGCAAGCCATGACGTTTCCAAATTGGCCAAGTTACATTCCAGGCTCGCAACGTCGAGATCCAAAATGTGCCATGTCAACCCAAACGATTGTGCCAAAAAGGCTGCAACGACGTTCGCTTGAAGAAAAAGAGCTGGAAGTGAAAAAGGAAGGTATGCAGCAAGATTTGCAGTCAATGCTGGTGGCGTTGTCACCTGCACATGGAGAAGCTGCAGCTTTGCAGTCGATTCCAACCAAGGAAGAAAGCTTGGCATTGGTGGGGCAGAGCCGCAAGCGCTTACTTGCGGACGAAAACTTCCATGGGAACGAAGGTCTGCTCCTGTTGGCCAACAATACGGCAGTGAAAGTGTCATCCGACGCGGTTGATCCCTTTGCAGCACTGATAGAGAAGATGCCGATAAGCTCTTTAAACTATCAAGATGTCGGTACTACTAGTGATGGATTATCCAGCAGTGACACTAGCAGATCTCAGTATATGGAGGCAGTATCGTTACAGACTATGGCCCGTGCCGCGAGTGAGGTAGTAGAAGACGAAACTGTCCGTGCGCGGTACGAAGATGTAGCTAATAAGTTACACGAATGGGGAGAACGACGTATGATACAGCAACAGCAGCAATCGCAATCCCAAGCAAGTCCTGTGAATACAGAAAGAGATGACAGCTTGTTACCTACACTGTCCATGTCTCTAGCTGAAATCTCACCTTATGCAATGGAGCTCGCAGCTCGCAACAGTTTGCCCAAGAAACGGTCGAGCCTGTCAAAGTTGTCTAAGAAGTTGATGCACGACTGGTTTGAGCACAATTTGCACCATCCATATCCAACTGAAGAGGAGAAGGAGTGGCTTGCTCGACAAGGCGGGATCACGTTGGAGCAGGTGAACAACTGGTTCATCAATACTCGTGGCCGGAAGTGGAAGCCTATGCTCAACAGACTCATGGCTGAGAAGCAGGCAGGGGACTGCAAATTGTACGACCAAATGGTGGAGAAGATAGAGGAGCCATACCACAAGTTCTAGTGCGTTAGCTGCAATGACAATGACGACGACAGGAGAAGGATCGATCTACCATTCATACGTGGCGTAACAGTCGTCCGCATCTGCTAGCTGTGGTGCAAGCTTCGAAGCTGTCCATAAACTTACACTTAGATGTAGCAATGGGTGTATGTATCACCATGGCAACAAACCAACCGTACAGTTGAATGAGTGCGGCAGAATGCATCTCCAGCAAACTGAAATTTAATGCGAAGTAAAGCTTATATGTTGGACAACGTTTTAGATTTTCTCAGGCAACAAGTCGGTGGGATAACACAACATTCTGCTGCTGATTGCTTTGCGATTAGTGTCTTGACCGACTGAGCTCGTCATAGTTTCAGACAACTTCCTGTTCACCGTAGTCCAAAGCCTTCGGCCTGATTAATTGCTAACAGCAGAAGCTCTTTGAGCTTCGCGCGGCTGCTGTATTCGGGTAGTAGCAGGTGGTTAAAGCTGGTCGGACACAAGCATAGCAAGTCGTGTTAGTTTCAACGCTACAACCACCTGCAACATGTCCTCTCACCAGGTATGCGCCGTAGGAAGGCGACCAGAGTCTGGGCCGTTGCGCGAAATGACAAACACTAGGTTTGAGAGACCTCGGATGGGTACGCGATCGCTCCCTGTCGCAAACCGCAGCAGCTTTTTCTTGTCTTTTAGCGAAAATGCGTGCACGATGACCCAGAAATCTCTACAGAGGCAAGCAAGAGTCAGTTATTGTGAGCACAAAAAGCTATCGCCACAGTGACGTACCGGATAATCTCGCTGTCTTCTGCAAAGCCGTCTTCGTAGTGCGTAGCTTTCTCGAGAGCCTCAAAGTCCAGGTCGCTGCTGCCACAGATCAGCAACTGTAACTCCTCCCACCGGAACATGCTCAAGACCTCGTGATTGCAAACCTGGTGGAAGCCACGGTGGAAGGCAGCGTACTGTCGGGAGACTGACTTGTTCAGCACATAGTCTACGTATAAAGCAACGTACTCCTCGCGATTGTTCTTGGTTACTGGAATCGAGCTGCCTTCTGGCTTGAGCTCCACCGTCTTAACCTCGCCGAACACTTCATACGAGTAGTCAAAATTACGCTGATAAACTCCCTCTACGTCACTCTGAAAGTTCAACAGCTGCCGTAGACCACGTCCAAGATCAGGCATTGCTAACTCAAGATCTTCCAACCCAAGTGGGTAGCCCATTACTTTCTTGTACACAATGTGTGGAAAGCTAACGTCCAGAATAACAGCATTGTAAATAGCAAGACCCAGAAGCGTACCAATTAGCTCAAACTCCATGGTGGCTTCCAGTGAATCGCTGTTAAACCACAATGTATGTGTCTCCTCATCGTACGTAAACATACCATAGGCCGGATCCAGTAGCTGTCGAATGAGGATTTGAAAAAACTCTTTTTGCACACCACCCTCATCGATGCCTTCTTCACCGACAAACTTAACCTTAAGAGGCTTCTTCAGCGTCTCCGCTGACGAGGATAAGTGCACTAACTGCTGCATCGCGTCCTCCACGATATTTTCACGTCGCACCTTTAGTACCAAGAACGGTAATTGTGCACATTCCGCTAGCAACATAGAGCGAGACAACACTGCATTCTGCGCACGTGCATGCTGCTCGAGATCCGAATCGATTTGCAGCACTTTGCTTTTGGAACCCGCATCCAAAACGAAAGGAAAATCACAAAATGACATTTCCGAAAGCATGCGTTCCGGCATGCAATCGGCCTTCCGTCCAGCTTCTTCCTGTCTCCTCTCTCGCTCTACGCGCTCACGCTCAGTCGTATCTTCGCCATCATTCTGCTGTTGACGACGTCGTAGCTCCTCATGCTCCAGCAAATGAGTAGAACGCAGGGCAGCATAGCGTTTTTTCCAAAAGATAATGGAGCGTGAATAGTCCTGCGCAATGTCCACTTCCGAATTTACGGCATCATTATAAAACTCGTCGTACGTGGCAAACGGCTCGTGGCCATTTACCCGCTCAAGATTTACAATCTGGAGCTGCGCAAGAACGCCACAAGCTGCATACACGAGATCCATTTTGCGCGAGCCGTAGAGACACACGGTGATTGCCTGTTGCAGGATATCCAGAAGTCGATGCAGATCGTCCGCCGAAAAAAAAGTTATCCATTGATCACGAACAAGGGCCTTTGCGTCTTCAGGAAGGTAATAAAACAGTCTGCATAGTCCACCCACGACGTTCAAATAGTCTGGATCAAACATTGACGGGTGGTCAAACATGATCAAAAAAAAGCGTAAGGCACTTGGAGAATGCCACGTCGAGCAGACGTTCCATGGCTGTGTCACTAGCATCTCCAATGCATTTCGAAAGGTGTTTTGCATAGCCATCCCCCAGTCACTATCAGTCATTGCAGCATTGAGCAATGTAAATACTCGCTTCATTTTGTCTCGATCAATACGCAACCATTTTACCAGCTTTTCTTCTTGCTCTTCTCTTGTCTTTTCGCGTATAAATGCACCACTTAACACATCCGGATCCGAAAAGACGTGGTATACAAGTTCCTTTACAAGTCGATCGTCGCCCGTCTCTGTCGCCAAATGTAGAGCATTTTCTAGCTCAGTACCCATAGAAGGGACAGACGGAGTACCTGTCGTTGATTGGTTCATACTCGCCGTCAAAGTCGTTGTTTGTGTCAACGTCGCTGGAAGAGCGTTCAGAGCTTCTGGAAGATTCGTAGCAGCCACATCAGTGGCAGACGGTTGCGAAGCACATGTCTCGTCTTTGTCCATTTCCACGTCTTCTTTGTAATGTTGGGAGGCGTTTTCCATTTGGACTTCAGTTGATGACGCGACAGCGTCACCCGTGGTTCCGTCATCTTCTGGAAAGGTTTGGAGCTCTAACAGGGTGTGTGCAACTGCACTGTTAGGATCGAGACCTTGTGATAGAAAACGTGTGTACGTATGAAGAAAGAGTTCTTCAAGTTCCTCAGTATTTTGCTGCTGCTGTGTATCCATTGCCGTGTCGACGTTGTTACGTATTGTTTGTTCCTTTTGAGAATCTTGTCAAACATGATAAAGTCAACTTTCAAGCGATGTTTATGGCCCAATCCAATTGGTTGAAAAGAAAAAGAAAAAAAAGATTAGTCAACACTAGGACTTCCACGTCGATATTTGGTTTCTACCAATCAGAAAAGCATATTCTCATCTCTTGTGACACCCCTTCTTCTTCTTCGACCGACCGCCCGCCCAACGTCTTGCTACATTCTCGTTCTCTTTTCTTCTTTTCAACAAGAATGGATGGTACAATCCAAACTTTACGCAAGAAAATACCAAGTAAAAGACAATTGACGTCAACAATTAACCAGCTGATGCAACAAAAGACCGTCGCTGTTTCGTATACCCCTATGGAAATTGAACGTATTACACAAATGACAAGCATGATTACGCAAGCAACGAGTGAATTCGAAGCTGATGAAGACTGGGACCGAATCTTACGCGTTGTTGATGCACTTAGTAATGTCGTCAATCGAGCCGTGTAAGTAGAGAAAAGAACATTTTGAAAATGATTACGGAATTAATCTTGAGACTCTGCTTGTTTATAGCTTAAAAGAATCAGTTCGGTATCTGAGACTGAGACTGGGCGATCCATCGTCTCGGGTGGTGATTCTAGCATTGACATTAACTGAGTCCATTGTTAAGAATTGTGGAGATTTAGTGCATCAGGAGATTGCATCCGAGTCGTTTCTGAGGGAAATGGAGGCACTTTATCGAGTAAGCTGAACATTTGCTGATAGCATCAAAGAATCGAATCGCTCGAGCTGATGAAGGTTTGGTTGGTTTGGGGTTTGCTATGAGATTGTAGACGCACGCAAATAAGCGGGGACGAACCAGTATGGAGATTGCCAGTCGTGTGCTGGATATGATCCAGGCGTGGGGTGAAGCTTTCTTACCGTTTCGAGTAAGTGCTTTTGTTTGTGGTGTAATTTCTTAGGCGCTGCTGTCGTGTTTGACATTGACTTGGAATGTTGGTAGCATGAGTACCCTCTGTTTGTCGACACGTATCACAACATGCGCAAGAAAGGTATCAAATTCCCAAACCAGTACGACGAGTCAAAGGTTCCAGTATTGACACCGCCGATGGATGTAACGTCCGAAGTTCGATGTGGCGCAGCAAGTGAGCGTTCCGTCCAAAATTACGGATTGAATTCAATGAACACTTCATCCTACTCAAACACTAGCAGTGGACTGGGCGGATTGTCAACACTCGAGCTGTATGGTGTTGCAACGAACGTGTTAGAAATGTTTGAGGATATGTTATACGAGGCACAAAAGGACACGTGTGCTATCAGCAGCCACGGAGTGATGGAAGAACTGGCTGTGGAAGTGCGAGAGGTAGTGCACAGGATGGAAGGTGCTATCCCTCTTGCCGTTGGAGAAGAGGATCAGGTACGTATTGGCTTACACTGACAGCCATGTGAAAAACGAGAAGACTGATCTTTACTGTTTTATCCACTGGTTTAGAACCTGGAAAAGTACTTGTCGATCAACGATGATCTCCACGCTGCGCTGAAAAAGTATGACGCGCTGCTGGCAAAAAAACAAAACGCGGTAGAAGAGACTGCTGGAAAGTCCAAGAGAGAGTCCGTCCAAGACATCAATCTTTTCGATCCTTTCGGACTGAAGGAAGACGTGATCCCACAAAGTAACCTGAAAAATCAGAAGTTGGTCGATGACGATCCGTTTGCGGATTTTGTGCGTTCATGCATCGTATCCAAGATCGAAACTGTCGATCAAAATAAGTCAGAAGAAAGCTTAAGGTCTAGAGCTGAGGTCAAGGCTGCTCCTAAGGCGTCACAGGAAGAAGACGATCCATTCGCGAGCTTTGTGCAACAGCGGGCGTCTAAGGTCTTCAGCAGTAGCAACCGGGATGTCGGGAGTAAGACGCAGTCAGCTACAACGCTTCAGTCTGCAGCTTCCACGAAGGACTTGATTGACTTGTGGGATGGTAAGTCAACGTGCATGTATATCGTGGGATGCAACTGACTTGTACTTGTGAAGCAGATGTTCCCACGGCAGCTTCAATTCTTTCTCAGCCCGCAGCTAAACGCGATCTTTGGTTAGGAGATGACCCCTTGGGCAGCTTGAGCCGCTCTGTGGCCTTAAATACTGTTTCTACGAAGACGCCAGCACGTGATTCTCGGAGCGGTAATATTCTGACAGCTTGCATTATGGGAAAGTCTCAAGGTCTGACATTGATCTTGCTTCACAGCCAGCACATATTGTCATTCAACCGCGTTGGTAGCAACACAGCCTAGCTTTTCTAGCATAACCAGCAGCACCAGCAGCACCATTGACACAAGAGCAAGCGATCTGTTCATCGAAATGCTGGACTTCTCCACAAAGGTTTGTCTTTCGTTTTTGCCATCATCTTCCCCACCTTTCTAATGTGCTGCTGAAACGTTCAGGCTTCTTCTAACTTGCCATCCGCTCCTCCCAACAACCTCTTCCTGTCAACTTCAGCTTTGTCCCAACAAACACAGCCAATGGCGAGTAAATCATTCAACCCCTTCGACTTTTAGGCTCGCCACAACGGCAAGAAAAACAACGAAGAGGATAAAATCAACGTTTAGCCATTACTCCTTCCAGATTGCAGGCGACGTTGTTGCCTCGCGCAATGCAAACTTAGATATATATCGAGATAAAACTGATCAACCCAACATCAGGAGTCGACAAGCTGTTAGGTCCAGCCCCTATTCATTTGGAGCTCTTTGACACATGCTTCGATCTCTTTTCCTTAACTTGAGTGGTTTGCTCTTTCATTCCGACAGTGTCTTTAGCCGCCTCCTTTGTTTGGACAGCCTCGTTCTGAATCTTGTCTTTAGCATCGCCAGCACTCGCCTTCGTTTTTTCCTTCATGTCACTAGCTGTGTTCATCGCCTGATCAGCAGTGTCCGAAGCCTTTTCCTTTGCCATTCCGGCCTGCTCCTTCGTTTTTTCCTTCATATCACCAGCCGTCTCCTTCGCCTTACCAGCAGTGTCCGAGGCCTTCTCCTCCGCCTTACCAGCAGTGTCCGAGGCCTTCTCCTTCGCCTGACCAGCAGTGTCTTTAGCCATATCCTTCGCCTGGCCAGCTTTCTCTGCAGTCATGTCCTTCATCTCGACAGCCTTATCCTTTGCCTGGCCAGCCTTCTCTTTCGTCGTTTCCTTCACTTCTTTGGCCGTTTCTTCCGACTTCGTCGTCGCCATGCCAGCCATTGCTCTACCCTTCTCATATGCTTCGTTATAAGTTGCCTGCAGCTCGTTTTTCGTATCCACAGCGGCTTCACCTAACGCAACACCCCGTGCTTCAACATTTTGAGCCGTCTCCGAATGCTGCGCTGCGAGTTTCGCGTTCTGTAGGGTATCCGAAAGATAGCTCACGCTCTCAGTAACAATGCCCACGGCGGTGGACGCCACCTTGCAGCCAAGACCGCCCGTCACCTTACTGTCTACCTTCGTGGCCGTCGCCGATACACCTAAACGTGCATCCAAGTCACGCATCTTCTGCACGACTCCACCGGCCTTGCTGCTCACGCCCAACTTCTCGTCACCAAATTCTGCAGCCCGCACGGCTTCGCCCACAGCAACCTGTGCACCGAGCGTAGCTTGACCAGCCATGTTTCCAATCGCATCGCGCAGCTTCATCAGCTGGTCGTTGGTGGTTTCCATGGCCTCGGTCGCGTGTTGGCGGCCATTGTTTACCCAGTGGTGTAAGGTGTCCATGGCTTCCTGCCCACGCGACTTGGCGAGCTTGTCGTCGTACTCGACAGCTCGCTTCTGGAGCTCGTCAAGAGACTCACGAACTCCTCGCATGCCATCAATTGCCACTGGAACCGATCGCTCAGAGAGGTTCTGACCCTGGGTTTTCAGCTTCTGCGTCGCCGAACGCGATGCGTCCAACGCCGACTTCAGGTATTTCCCAGCCGGTTCAAAGTTCGAGTGCTTCTTCTCGTACTCTTCGACACTTTTCGTCAACTAATTCATCAAACATACAAAATGGTTAGTCGTTTCATTCGAGACCTGTACTCGTTGCAAGCGGACAAACTCACATCTGTCAAATAGGAATCGGTCTTCTGGGTAGTCTCGTCAATCTGCTCCTTAGCCCGTTTGACATCTTCTTGGTGGGCGTCCATCTTGCTTTGCACGTCAGCCATTTCGTATTCTTCTTGCGCTTCTTGTCTTGTTTTAATGTCTTTCAAGGAGGAAATCGCTCAATGAGCATTGGGGTCGACCGAGACTCGCGCCGTTAAACTCGGCCGACTTTTCGACGGTTTAGTTGCGATTCTTGCAAAAGCACCTCGTCCCAATACATGATGGGTGTGAGTTCGTGACAATCCGATTCAGGTTGATGTATCATGACAACGGTCATGTCGGTGTCGAAATCTCATCATAAGTGCGACCGGGTTTTGCGGTTTTCTCAGCATTTTCTGTTTCTCGTCTTGTCGGCTTCTTCAAGTCGTTTGTTAAACTTGAACGGCGGCATGCGACTTGTGTTGAGTGGTCATCCCAACAACTTGGTGGCTGACGCCAAAAGTCATGGCTCACTTTGCATGGCAAGATAGTCAAACCTGATGAAAGCACACCGTTAGCGTAATGCTCTTGCTGCAACGAAAGGATCGATAATTTGCTGGAACACTCGCTCTCAAATTACTACCGCTCGGGAAATCTGAGGAAGAATTTCACGCTTTTGAAGCGTGTCGATTGATTTTGAAGCAACAACTCAGACGATCGCTTACGAACGTTTCACATGACTCGATCACAAAGTAAAGGTGATGAGTACATTCATGCGCTTCGGATTTTCTCAGGAAGTTACGGAGATGATCCGGAAATTCACGACGGTACCATGGCTCAATTCGTGGTTAACAAGGCACTTTTAGAGCCACAGAAGGTGTGCGGCTCCGGAATAGGGTGCCCGCTTGCTCTGTTGCTCTTTCTCGTTGCGGCGAAAATCTTGCGTTGGCAATTCAACTAGACGTCGAGGTCATCGGTCTGAAAGTGCCAGGAAGGGGTGGTGAGGAACATTAGTTTTCGGCTTTCGTCGACGATTCGACGGTGTTTATGCAGGACACACGCAACACCTACCCAAAGTGATGAACATGGTGGACCAATATGGACGGATGTCGGGTTTGAAGGTACAATTGACAAACAGCAAAATTATCTTGCTCAACACAACCGTGGACAGAGAGAATCTTCACGGATACCAACGTTCGGCATGGGGATACGGTGCATTACTTAGGCTATGCATTGGAACAGGGGAGCTTACAACTGCGAACTGGGCTGTGCGTCTTTGCAACGTACAATGGCGACAGCGACTCAGCTCGCAACCAGCGTCGAGAACCGAGTATTTATTCTCAACGTGATCATGATGCCAGCCGTTTTGTCCCTACGACAGTATTTGAGATGCATGGCAGGCATGAGCTTTCCACGGAGCAACACAGGAATGGACAGCAGGAGTGTTATCGCGCCAAAAAACACGATGGCAGCTCTCCAAGGATCGCACGACTCCTGGAAACATTCTACAGCAGTTGATCGAACCTTTGCTGTTACCAACAAACACTACTGGACCCTGAGGGTAGGCAGCGGTACACAACGGAGCTCGTAACCCTGGCATCGAAGGTGATCAGCCGTACGACAACAGAGAGATGAGTGAGGAAGCTCTCTAAATGCCTTAACACAACGGAATGCGACAAGATTCAGCCCTGCACTATAGCGGAATTGGAATTGCATCGGATTGCGTATTTCTTCGTCATTCCGGCGGTAGGCGCAACCAAACATTAACAAGCCAAGCTGCGGCAATGGGACCTAGTGATTTTGATGAGCGCACTGAGTGTAGCTGTGGGTGGAGAGCGTCAAGTACGAGAGGACCTACTACTTAAGCCATCTTCCGCACCTGACACAGGCCTACACATGGGAATACTCAATGACGGGCTGCGTCAGCGGCATCATGGTAAACTCAGGCCAGCGGAGCGTTATCGCCCTGGAGCAAGACAGCGATGGAACTCAATGGAAATTGCCGCGAACAACATCGAGGATCAGCCGACGATTTCCAAGTGCCTGAGGTTCCGAAACGGCCAAATGCAGTGGGCATCGTATTCTATGCGCATCTGCTCATCCACGGATTCCCATGGAGCGTGTCCGACACTAACGCTAACAAACACGTATTGGCCCTGAAGAAACAACCGTTCGTCGGTACAAGGATTCAGCAAGTACGCTGACACGAGCTTGGAGACGCTCCAGGACTCAGCGCGTGGAAGTGCGTGGCAGACAGCAGCTTTAAAGCAGACGCCAATCAATCTCTGGGCCCGTAGGAACGAAAGTCACCGCGCGCCATTTGGGTCGTTTATCGAGTGGCAGCAAGGCAACTAAATCTCTTCCATCCAAACCGAGGGCAAGATAAAGTTGCCGCAACTGGTAATGCTGCCACGGAGTGAAAGAAGCACTGGAACATATTTGCTGGACATGCCGTGCGGGCAAGCCTGCTGGCAGAAGCTCATCTGCCACAATGGGAGCTTCGACGGCTCTAGAGCTTCCTTACAAACTGTGCAAGCAGACGCGCGCCAGGACTATCCAAGGTGGTCCAGGAACAGCTCATCAGACACCACTTCGACGAGGTGGCCGCATACGTCGCCGTGTGAAAACGCATATGGCACATCTTGAGCAGCGTTTACATCACCAGCTTGCAAATACCACACAACTGAGTGACGTTCCAACAAGTGGACGTGAATATCGCCGGCAGCGTTCATGAATTGTAGAAAACCAGCATGAAGCAACTTCGATCCGTAACGAAGCGAAAGTGCCGGCGAACCAATACAAAAATACAAGGAACCCGTCTTATGTCGTGTGCATAGCCAGACATCTTCAAGAGCCGTCACCGCAGGTGACAAGCTTCGTACAACACCGGACTCGAACGAGGAATTGGCGTTGTTAACTAGGCTTAAGATCTACGAGACATCCTGTAACTACTAAAGGTTATATAGATCGAAAGCTCGAACGGTGAATGGTCGATCTCAATTCGTGAAAGGTGCCATCCAGTCTACATCCGGCATAGTCACATCTTTCTACTGGATTTCGAACTGATGTATTTGGTTGCAACCATCACAACGATGGGTAACAATTTCCGAAACGAATGAGTACTTTTTGACTATCAGCCATCAAAATGAATGCATTTATATCTATCGCAGCCATCAAGATTGTTGGATTATACCGATGTACGCTCGCCATTCGGACATCTCGACGGTTTTCACTGCTCTTCACTTTAACATTTGATCCCAACAAGACATTCAACTCATCAACTCAACGAATTAATCATGGGCATCGCTGATCACATCACGAGCAACACTTCCAGCACCGCTCAACAGGAGTATTCCAAGCTGCAGGATTTGATGAAGAGTGGTGCCAACGAAGCCTCGAGCTACCTGGAATCGCTCAAGAGCAAGTTTGCCGACTACGATAAAACCTCGAACAAGTCGTCGACGGATTCAGCCACGTCCTATTTTCAAGCCGCCATGGACCGAGCCAGTGAATTGGTGGAACAGCTCAAGAATGCGGGTGAAGATGTACGGGCCGACGGTAATGATGTGTCGGACTCAGTCGTCGACTCGGCCAAGCACACCATGGACCAAGCAAACTCAGCACTGGACGACTTGGGTAAATCTGCGCAGTCTTACGACCAACGCATGCGTGACTCGATCAATTCAAACGTAGACAGTGCTAAGGAAAATGGCTCGAGTACGATGGAGTCCTGGAAGGATTCGATTACATCGCTGGTCAACTCGACTCGAGAATCGACTTTCCATGGCTTCGAGGCACTGCAGAACCAGCTCATTGCAACGCAAAAGTCGATAGCTGATCACGCCTCAGCTGCTGCTGAGAGTGTCTCCAACGTGGCGTCGGAAGCTTCTGAGAAGATCAAGCCGGCGGACCCAAACCCCTCGTTGATGGACCGTGCGTCGAGAGCGGTCTCTTCGTCGATGAACTACGTGACTAGCACCTTGCAGGGCTCTAAATGATATGAAGAGCTCGTAGATACGAAACGCTGAACCGAGCGAGCATAGCAATAATCTCTTCCTACCAGATTTTACATCAGCATACTCATTCAAATAAAAATAGATGCAGCTTCGCATCTACAACGAGCCTATTCTGTCAAAGTGCAGCATTGAAACGCGATTAAATCGTGTCAACACTTCTTGCAATGCCATACCTTGATTCGTCTCCTAATACCTATGGTTTAGTAAGAAAAACGGATGCAACGAGTTTGAAACGGTCATGAAGTGGACCTGGAGAAAAATGCCGCGGACAAACGAGACTTCATCATCACGACGACTACTTGCTCTGCTTTTTGTTTGTTTCTTACAGAATTCAAGGCATAATCTCCATTGTTGATGTCAAATTGGCAGCTCAAATAGATGGCGCTGCAGATGAAGGCCAACGCCTTAAGGGCATTGCTAAAAGCCTGTACCTCTACTTTGTCGCGCCAGGCTCTCCATTCAAGGTCTCGTGCACACTCCTGGACCGCGCACCTTAGTTGCCCTATCATCTCCCCAGCTTCGAGCCTATCTACGAGAACACAATTGCTGTGTGCTTTTTCTACATCACCTGCAGACAAAGACGCATAAAAAGCGACTCAAGGCGGAGAAGGCCGGCACGTCGTCCCAGAAACAAGCTCCCTACGTGTGTAGAGACAGCAGAAGACGCAACAAGAGTAGACGAAGTGTAACAACGCTTCCAGCCTGTGAGACGATGATGATAGCCTAAACCGTTCATTACCTTTCCATAGTCTTGCGTCCTTCCACACATTGAGCAATGGCTCCTAATATACAGTCTTCTAGGTCGTTCCTCTCCCTTATTGTTTCTCAGCAGTTGCGTTCATCAGCTTCTGCTCGTCAATAGCCACTGCGGCCATCTCCATCTCCACGTCATCCATCAGAGCGTTCACATGAGGGTCATCCATCCTTATGTCACCCTCCTGCTTTGCACTATAGAATGTGTTCTGCACTGCTTCGTCCTCCTCTTCTTCCTCCTCGTCTACGTCCTCGTCCAGCTCCGCGACTGTGCGCACCACAGGTCCGTTGGTAAGCGCCTCTTGCGTCACGTCAACAGCCGCCACAATCTCCTCTTCTTCATTATCGTACACAAACCTCGTGTGTTTGCCCTGGAAGACCGGCAGTCCCTTGGCCACATTCTGCTTGTGCTGGAAAAACTCCGAGCGCGCACCAATTTCCGACTGTGCGCGTACAGCGGTGTTTAGACGCTGCACCTCTTGTGTTGTATACTCCACCGCCTGGCGCTCAAACTCGGCGGCTGAGATCTGCTGTACAAACCGCGCAAGAGAGGGATCGTCCATGGTGTGGTCCGAGTCCATCGTGGCAGCTAGAACTTACTTGACTTCTGTATGCTCTCAACCGTTATTTTTTGGAGCTCGTCGACGGTAGACGAATGGTGGTGCTGATTCTCCTTACTAAGTCCGCTCAATAAGTTCATCAGTGGCTTAGGAAACGTCAGATAGCCATGCTGACTGGAGCGCATGATCGTCGCGGTAGCAGCATTGCAGCGGACATCGATGCTGCCATTGAGCGTGTCGTGGGCCACTTTGAGAGCAGCGATTTGGCTTTGCGTCTGGACGTGCTGCGGGCGCTGAGTGCTCAGGCGCAATTAGCATTCGAGACCACTCGAGCACGAGAACGTCTCGGTCACCACCCAGTGTCCATGGACTTGATTGAGGGTACTACAAGCCAGTCGACAGTGTACAAGACACTGGCTGAGAAGCTGACGGTGGATAGCTGCAGTTGCAACTACGATGTTAAGCGGAATGTGGTCATGACCACGAACGTGCGTTGGACGTTGGGAAGCCGGAAAGTGACCAAGAAATGCAAGAAATCGGTGGCTGTGGTTGCTACGAAGACGGAGGAGAAGAGGTCTATGATCACCAAGTATAGGTATGAGAGAGTGAGACAGGAGAAAGAGAAGGAAGAGGAGGAAGAAACGCTCATCAAGTTCACGGTCGTTGTGGCTTTTGGAGACGACGATGCCACGCCCAAAGAGCTGCTGTACTTTGAGATGGCGTGTGAATATCCGTACCCCAAGAGCTACTATGAGGAGCAGCATCGCTTACCATCGGACGATAAGGAGGAGGAGGGCGACGGCAAAGAGAGCAAGAAGGAAAAAAAGATGGAGAAGAAGGAGCAGGACAAAGAAAAGAAGGAAGGTGAAGAGACGAAAAAAAGTGAAGAGAAATGTTACCAGGAACAAGGAGACGGAGAGACTTTTGGGGAGGAGCTACGCGAATTTTGCTTCAATAACGAAGTGTTGGCTGATATGAGTGAGTGGATGGAAGCTGGCAAGGCGGAATTGGACCCCGTCGATGTTGTTGGCTTTTTCATGGCGGTACCTGTGCATGAGGACGAGTGGCTTGTAGACGAACGTGTGTGTGAGATTCTCTTGCAAGGCGGAATGGGAGCTGATAGCAGTGATGAAGAAAGTAGTGAGAAGGACGAAGAGAACGGAGACGATAAATCAGAGCTGTAGAGCAAGACGACGTAGTTTGAGTGCTGGCCATCCCGCCGAGTAGCAGCGCTCTTGATAACGTAAATATATCACTGAGACGGGAGATTGGATGACGTCTGTCACGACATGGAAACACTCGAAGTTTTGGATGCGGTCAGCCTATGCTATCTTCAAGCAGCAAGGGGTTTCAATTCGAGTAGTGACGCTTATTCTCGACTCTAGATGTTAGTGCGTGTATGTATATGAAGTTGTGTCCCGCTGCTGAATATCGACCGAGATCAGAGAAGCTCAGCATGGTTACTAGCAAGCAATTGCGAGGTTAGAAACAGAGAGGTTCTAAGACGGCTGCATTTACTCACAATCTGAGACGACTGCATGGAAGATCTGTACAAAACAACGCGTATGGCGACGTGGTTATCGTGAGCTTGAGGCTGCAATTGCTAAAGTTGAAAGCAAAGCAAAGCAAAACAAATACAGCCATCCTTAAAAAATCAAGAGTGCAGGCAGCAAGTCACATAGCATTAAGGTGCAAGCGACGTTTCTGTGGCATGCTACGACAATTTCGAGCGCTGGCATGAGCGTTAGCACAGCTAGACTCGACCCGAACCGCTGGAGAAAATGTGTAGCAGTTGCACCGCACCTACAGACTGTCACAAGACATCATCGTGCGACTACCCCAGTTGATCACGATAACGCAAACGCCAGTGGACATTCTATGATTCCGAGTTTTAAATGCCTTGAGCAAGCTAGGTGTGCCACCAACACTCGAACAACTCGCTTTATACTTGGTAGCTTTTGCTCTCAACTTGACGGCAAATTCTCGTTCTCGAAGTTGGTCGCTAGTGGATGGACATAACCAAAGGGCACTTTGTGCTGAAGCGCGACTCATGCTACCGTAGGCGTACGGTTGCAGCGAAGGTCATCGGAATTCTCGACATGGTAACGTGCTAGCACGGGGTGGACTATTGAGCTTTACAACATACAGTCTTCGGCGACTGCTTCAAGAAGAGGAGGCCCAAGCATCAGTACTGGGTCAATCCACACATCTATTGTAGAAATTGCAGCGTCGTCGAATGTTGCTTGTTTGGTGATCCTAAGACCTCATGGCCCGGACGGACCATGCTTTGACACGGCTCGGACAGAATGGAAAAAAGCAGTGGCTTGATGCTCTAACAAGTGGGATAAGTACAAGCAAACTAAAGAACCAGACATGCAAAGAATACTTACGTGTTTTCAAGCGCTGGCTACTTGGTAATTTTGATGTCGCGAATGAGCTCGTTTAGCTCGTCGTCGACGTAACGAGGAGCATTCTCGGTCTTGCCGCGCCGGCAACCCTGGTCATGTAACTGTTGCAACAACATCTCGGCGTCGGGCTCCTTTGTATCTGCCTTGCGGATGAACACGATACTATTGACGTCTTGCTCGCTCGGCTTCAGCGCTAATACAGCACGGGAGCCCGTAAACACACGCTGTAGCCGCGCTATGATATCGTTGTATAGTCCGCTATCGCGGCAGGAAACGTTAATAAGCAGCACGCCATGAGGAGCAAGCAGAGCGTGCACGTGTGCCAGGAACACGACCTCAACGAAGCTAACAGGTGGGCAACTCATTCCGACATCTCGCTGCTTTGCGTCGACATCCACGATAATGGAGTCAAAGCAAGGTTTCTCAGTCGCTGTAGATTGTTCTGCCACATACTTAAGTGCATCCGCAACCACCACACGCATCCGTTGATCCTGGCAAAAGCCGAAATACTGCTCGGCGACTGTCACAATTGTCGGATCCAGCTCGCACGCTGTTACATCCATGCCCGGTACGTTATCGTGCAGGTATTGCGCCAGACAGCCACCGCCAAGGCCAAGTACTAACGTGCGGTGCAGCGCGTCGGGTACCGTTCTTAATGATAATGACGCCGCATGAAGCGCCGCAACCATGCCCTTATGATAATCAAAGGCCAGGTATGACGTGGCAGTGCCCGCCTGTTTCACCTGCTTTTTTTTCTTCTTCTTCTGGTTCTTCGCCTTGTTGTTTTTCTTCTTCTTAGCAGCTGCGGCTTCTTCAGGAGTCATGTCGTAAGCTTCGGTGCTTACAGAAGGTTGAAGTGGAGCAGAAGCAGCAGGAGGCGTGAGAGCAGCGCTTTCGCACCTCTGCAGCTTCACCTCACTTTGGATGACATTTGTGTTGCTAAGAAATACCAGGCGGCGAAGCAGGTTGCCGTCTTCCTGCACCTCCTCCACGAAGAACGCACCGCTGAGCGGCGACGTGCCATGGTGCACAATGTTACGCGCACCGAGACCTTCTTGCACTGTCAAGTAGGGAATCTTCTCATCAGTACCAAGCGTGTCGGGGGCCAGCTCCATGACCTTGGCGTTCAGTTCTTCTTGCACCTTCGCAGTGCTCTCAAAGGCGTGACCGCCACGACCAAGCGCAACAAGTATCAGACGGCTGAACCCAGCCCCCGTTGCGAGTTCATTTGCTCCCTCTTCAGTCGAAAACATCCACTCGTGCTCACGACCCTGCGGGATGAGGAACACGGCACAGCTTCCGTTGGGCCCGCGCGTGTGGACGTCCACCAGACGCAGCGTAAATCTGGAGTTCACCTGGCCTTCCACGGCCCCACGCTCACCCACGCCCTGTGTGGTCATGTCCTTCTCGTCATTGGCAACGAGTTCAATGACCTCCTGTCGCCCAACTTTCACTTGACGCAACGCCGCTTGCGTCATAGCAAACCACTGCGTGGCTTCCACTTCGTGTATTAGCCACCGCTTTTTCGCTTCGCCCACATCACTGACAAACTCTTTGGCGTTATACTGCACCTTGTTGTTTGTATTCCGACACTTTCGCGCCGTCACGAGGAACGGGGCAAAGGGTGTACGTGCGTCTCGTGGAAGCTCGTGCACACCAACGCTCCATGACGTCGTCTTATCGTCCTCTGTAGTGAGGAAGAAGCCAAGAAGATGTTGCAAAATAAAGTCTTGGGCCATCGTGACACAGCAGTAACGTCCACCTGGGGCCAGCACACGTTTCACCTCATTTAACATCCTAGAAGCGTCCTCCTTGATCTCGTTCGTATCGTCCGCCATCAGCGCATCCAGTGCTCCTTTATCCATCACCAGCTCAAAACTGGCGTCCTCTAATGTCCGCATGTCCGTCATATCCATCACTCGCCACTGCATCGTTGGATGTTTACGCTGCATTTCGTCAATGACGCGCCCACTGAAGTCCACACTTAGTAGATTCCCAAACCCATCAGCGACCAAGTCCCCACTTAGCGCCGAATTGCCGCAACCTACAACTAACACGCGCACTTTGGCCTTCAGACGACGTAGCAGTGACACAGGCGCGTCATCTGGCAGCCCCAGTAATACCTGCAGTCCAGGACGCAGCGACGCATAATCGCCATACCATTCAAAGGCCTTTTCACCGCGTTGGTTAAAGAACTTGTCCCAGTATTCCTGCTTCCGAAAGTCCTCTGCCTTGTGCGGCAGCAGCTCATGTCTTGAGCTCATCATAGCCAGTAATACTGAAGCCACTGAGACGGTGCACCGATGGATACACTTGTACGAAACGATTGGGTACAGTATCAAGCCTTGGAGGTATAAAGTAACGCTACGGACGTAACGATACCCACGCCACTGCGTCATCATTCTTACGCATCACTTCTGAAAACATGGACGACAGTCATTTCCGTACGTAGTAGTCGCTTCTCGACCAAAAGAGACTATGCAATGTATATTGAATCCTCCTTAAGTAACGTCTGCATTACTCTTCAATCCATTCATGTATCGATGGCTTTCTCCGATTTAGATAAAACGCTAAGCGCTGAGGCAAAGGAATTCTCTTTTAATCCAGGGGCCGTCACGTGGACGCCGCCACCTTCAGCATCTGCTCCAGCTCGTACCTTTGACGTGGTGATGCCCGTTCCAAAGAAAGGCGGAGCTGCTGTGTTAGGTACTAATACCGTCGCTGTTTCTGCTCCTGCTGCTACTTTGGATGGGACTCAACTGGAGGAAAAGGTTGAGAAGCTCGTTGTACAGGAAGACGAGAAGAATGAGGAAGGAAAGAAGGAAGAGAAGAACGAGAAGGAGGAGAAGGAGGCGGTCAAAAAGGAGGAAAAACAGGTGGAGCAAGAAGAGGAGGAGGAAGACGACGGCTTTGAAGAGGAACAAGTTGGTGACGAGGATCCTCGTGAACACTTGAACGTCGTGCTCATTGGCCACGTCGACGCCGGCAAGTCCACGCTCTCGGGTAATCTACTGTATCTCATGGACATGGTGGACAAGCGAACTATTGAACGCTATGAGCGTGAGGCCAAGCAACGCAATCGTGATAGTTGGTTCCTTGCCTACATTATGGACACGGGTGAGGAAGAACGAACCAAGGGGATCACTGTTGAGGTCGGACGTGCCCACTTTGAGACGGAAAACCGTCGTTTCACAATTTTGGACGCTCCGGGGCACAAGAATTACGTGCCGAACATGATTCAGGGTGCGTCACAGGCTGACGTGGGTCTCCTCGTGATTTCGGCGCGTAAGGGCGAGTTCGAGACGGGCTTCGAGCGTGGTGGACAGACGCGTGAGCACGCAATGCTGGCGAAGACACTAGGCATCAACAAGCTCGTTGTCGTCATCAATAAGATGGATGAGGCAGATTGGGGACAGGAGCGATTTGATGAGTGCGTCAACAAGCTTCGTCCGTTCCTGCGCACGTGTGGTTTCGCTGTGAAGCGTGACGTATCTTTTATTCCTGTCTCTGGCCTTCATGGCGATAACGTCAAGGTGCGACTGGACAAGGCTAAGGCTCCGTGGTATGATGGTGACTCGCTCATCGATTTCATGGACAAAATGCACATTGCCAGTCGTAACCCAGATGGAGCTTTGCGTGTACCAATCTTGGATCGTTACTCTGAGCGTGGTACCATCGCCTTGGGTAAGGTGGAGTCGGGTATTCTCAAGACAGGCCAGAAGGTGGTACTGATGCCCACGAGCACTTCGGCTGTGGTTAACCAAGTGTACATTAATGAACTGCCGGTGCGCACTGCTAAGCCTGGCGAGAACGTGACTATTCGTTTGTCCAGCGGTATGGATGAAGTTCAAAAGGGCTTCGTGCTTTGTGGCGTCAAGGAGGAGATCCAACCGCGCGCCATTCATGGTTTTGCAGCGCAAATTGCCCTTGTGGACACCCTGGAACACCGTCCATTGCTGACGGCTGGATATAAGTGTATTCTGCACATCCACACCATAGCTCAGGAGTGTATTGTGGCGAAATTGCTCCGCCCCATCGACCTAAAGACGGGCAAGCCGGTGAAGAAGCATGTGGCTTTCATTAAGCAGGGCCAAGCCGTTGTGTGCCGGATTGAGGTGGACCAGAGCATTACAATTGAGACGTTTGCCAACATGCCTCAGCTTGGCCGTCTCACTCTTCGTGACGAGGGCAAGACGATTGCCATCGGTAAGGTGCTGGCGCTGGAGAAGTAGGCGATCGCGGTCTCGAAAGTAGGCGCAAAAAGAATACAAGGAGCCTAGTGTGCTTACAGAAAGAGCTACGTTGGTAGTTTGCGTGGCTAGTTGAAGCACCTACCCTTTCGTCTCACTGATGCATATGCAAGCGCATACCTCGCTGCTCACCGCTCGAGGTTTCAGCTTTTAGACAAGTCAAAGAAAGAGAAGTGCATGACGGCTTTGGTTTTGATCGCTTTTAGTCTTCTGGTCCTCTTTAAGAGTCTCTACTATCACCGAGCCGCGTTGCATTAGGCCTCGGCAACGGCGCCGGACATTTGGTCCCTGGCAATTGCGTAGACTGCAACGAGCGAGGCCAACTGCAGTTTCTCCGTAGTGCCATTTGACAAGCGGTGTTCTAGTTTGGCCAGCTCATCGTATAAATACATGCGACAGCGCGGTGGCAGCTCTAGTTCCGTAGTATAGCGGTACACGTCCTGCAGGATGTCGCTCGTAGCGTAGCCCTTGAGCTTCTGCATCTCAGCACACTTGTGCACTGCCGTTGCAAAGCTCTCATTGAAGAGCCACTGAGTCACCAACTCAATATCCTTAGGCAGCGGATTGCCCGTACACAGGTAGACATTTGCCTCATTGACAACGTCATGGGCCATGGACGTTGCCTGCAGAATATTGAGGATGCGACGCATGTCTCCCTGACCAAGACGTAGAATAGCCTTGAAGCCGTCCTCCGTCATGTTTAATCTACCATAGAAAGCACCACCAGTTAGATCCTAAGCAGACCCTCGTATAGCTGCTACTACAACATACTGCTCTAGCTCAGCAATATGCTTGACTCGGCCGCTCACTTGGTTCTCGTTAAGCGGTGCAAAGCGAAAGCGCGTGCATCGCGACTGCAGCGCCGGGATGACCTTGCTCACGTAATTGCAAATGAGACAAAAGCGTGCATTCTTCGTGTACTTTTCGATAACACGTCGCAATGCAAACTGAGCGTCGTTGGTCATCGAGTCGGCCTCGTCCAGAATAATGAGCTTCACGCCCTGACTAAAGAGTTTCTTGGTGCCGGCAAACTCCTTGATCTGATTGCGTACTACATCAATACCACGATCGTCCGATGCATTGAGTTCCAATACCATGGAGCCGTAGTTCTTGCCGTAAAGTCGCCGAGCCGCTGCAATAATCATGGACGTCTTGCCCGTGCCTGGAGGTCCGTAAAATAGCAGATGGGGCAGTTTCTGAGCATCAATGAGGCGATTGAGCGTCGAGATGATCTCCTGGTGTGCAATGAGGTCGTCTAATGAGGAAGGACGGTACTTTTCCACCCATGGCCACGACTCGGTCGACCGGTTACGTGAAGAAATGCCCTCAAACACGGGCACGTCCTCCGTCAACTTCATCTCCACGTCTGACATTCTAACGATGTGCTATGGATGGAGTTGTAGCATTCATTGGCTGGAGAGAACAGCCAATAATGTATCAAGACGGCTTGACATGTGCATGCAGCACGTTAAGGGTATGATACAATGTGTATGCAGATTGGGCGGTCTACGAGGAAAATAGCGTAGACAACAACAGAAGCCACCAAGCAGCAACAACAGAGAAGCAAAGTGTCTCCGACACCGGACGTACAAGCGATCATGCCTAAGTGAGATTTTTGTAGGAAAAGATGGCCTCGACGTCACTGAAGCGGCGGTCCTTGACAGGACGAAGGTTTCTTATGTACTTGTTTTGATTCACGTCGCAGCAGCTTCTTCGGTGGATGTTGTCACCCGCTGCCCCTGGTGACTGTATTGTTGTGCTAAACACGGCCAATTTTAATTTCTTCCCATTGCTGTGATCATCTGAAGATTTCAAAAAAACTTGCGCTCGATATCCTCGCTCATTTTATGAGCACTTGACTCTTCTCGACCCTGATGCTGGGTCTGCACCGAGTTTGCATTGCACTAGATGACACAAAAATCTCAACATGTGACACATCGTTGCGCTGCTAATTTATGATAGTCGCTACTGCTTTTTGCTCGCTTACACCAGGAAGTGACTTAGTGTAGATGCTCGATCAAATCCGTCGATAGTAGCAGTTGCATGGACGGCTTGGTGTTTCCAAGTCCAGCTTAATGTTTCCAAGTCCAGCTTAATGTTTCCAAGTCCTGCTTTGAGGATAGATACTCCAGTGTATTTTAAGAATCAAACGAAACGATTTTTAATTGTCCATTAGTCAATAAGCACAAAAGAGTTTTAATCTAGAAATGGCGTCTACCGGACCACACGATCTTGAGAAACTTCAGGAGCAAATTCACAAGGGAACGGAAGATACTAAGACGTATCTTGCTTTAGTACGTAATCATCGGCATTGTTCCTGTCTGTTTAGCATTGTTTAACGACCTTTCTCGTGTCTGTAGCTTAAGGAAAAGTTGGCTGAATATGACGCCCAATATAACGTGTCGGAAACTGCGAGCTCGTACCTTCAGGCGGCCATTGAGCGCACGCACAAGTCGGTGGATGAGCTGAAGGACTTGGGTGAATCACTCAAGGAAAAGTCCAAGAACACGTCGGCACCTGTTGTGGATGTGGCCAAGGCCTCGTTCAACAAGGTGCAGTCGGCGTTGGACGGTCTCAAGGAATGTGGCCGCAGCTACGACGACAAGTTTCGTGCCAGCGTCACAAGCTCCGTAGACTCGGTCAAGGGCGGCGTATCGTCCGTGTCGACATCCATCGAGTATATTGTGGAGGCAACGCGTGAGCGTAGCAGCTCTAACTTCGAGCAGCTCAAGGAGACGCTTTTTAGTGCTGGATACGGTGCCTACGTGGTCGCTGGAAGCGTTGTGGGCAAGGCTGAGGAGATTGACGGCCGCTACGGTGTCGTGGACACAGTCTCGGGAGTGGTAGGCGCCGTGGCCGGCAAGGTGTCGGATTTGGACCGCGCGCTGGGCGTGTCGGCTACGGCCATGAAGGTGGATGAGAAAGTGACGGGCGGCATTGGAACGGATCTTGTGAACAAGGGTGTCATCTTTGTCAATAATTCGATAGAGTACATGACCGGCGCGCTGCAGCAAGCCAAGATGGCAGCAACCGAAGAGTCAGACGAGAAGACGCCCAAGACGGTTGGTAACGCCACGCCTAAGACGGCTGATGATGCCACGCCTAAAACGGTTGATGATGCCACGCTCAAGACGGCTGATGACGCCGCGCCCACGACGGTTGATGATGCCACGCCCAAGACGGCTGACGACGCCGCGCCTAAGACGGTCGATGACGTTACGAAGTGACCAAGACAAGCTCGAAGGACGCGTAAAGCTACTGGTAGGCTCGCTTCTCATCGTGACAGCATTCCACTAAACATACCAATTTCAGGTATTTCACTATATGCATGCACCGCGTGCAATTATGGCTGAGGGGTTCAACCGTTGCTAATCACAGGAAGGCAGGCATGCGATCGCTGACTTGTAGAAACCGCCGTGGTTCCAGTCGCTTAATAGAAATTCATGCAGTTGTTCCTCAGGCAAGAGCCGTGTCGCTGGGACATACAAGATCTTGTTGCGGTCAAAGGGACGCATGCGTAGACGGAATTTTTGACTTTAAAGAGGAAGTGCACGCATTGTTCCGACGACACAGAAAACGATACACCCACGATACAGACGGAAGCGGCTGTAGTGAGACATATTACGGCAATTCTTCACACGGATGAGGAAATAGGAGAAAGTATGAATATGGATCAAGCGACAGCTACATGACTAGAGTCGATAGTGTGGTGGATGTAGCACAAATAGCTCGTGAGACTTCACGTCACGTCCTAGGCCTGCAGACTCGAATTATTTGCGAGACTGATAGAAGCTTTCTGTCGGGCCGCAGCTTACTGATATATTGGCAACCATAAGACAAACAACCATAATTCAGTAAGCTAGAAACATGCCCTGTCAGTTACCTGCGTAGGCGCATTTGCCATCTTTTGTGTGCTTCCGTCGCGGTCTACCATCAATCGCTTGAAGCGAGCCCTAGGTGACCTGCAGAACCACAAGCAACTCTAAAATAATCTCAAATTTGCGCGACCTGCGCGAAAAGATAGGCAGCATAAATGGGATAACGACCTGGAGACCATGAGCGGTATTCTTGGCCTGGCAAAGCACTGCAAATGAGCTTTCTCGACAGTATTGTCAACGGTAGCAATAAACGAGTTCCTTGCATTTTATCGCCGAGAAGGTTTGCCCTGGACGAAAGCGGCTCTTTTCGACTCAAGAGCGTCTATGAGCATGTTGGCGTGACTTACACAGCCTTCAGCACCGGAGCGATATCATTTTTCGCCCGTACAAGAGCTGCCACACAACGAGTATTGATGCCTCTATCTTTTCCAAATGGTTTCCATTACATGTTGTAGTTACCGTGTTTGTTGCCTTCATGACGTCAAAATTTTATCGGAGTAACAGCGCTCCCGCGTCTCTGCAATATGTACTCATCAACTTTTTTAGTGACGAACTCGTCACAGCGCAAGATCTGTTTTGTGATTAAATGAACATGCTACGGTAAATGGTGCGTGCTCTCCAAATCAGTCAAACACACCATTTGAGACGGAATCGTTAATTCTAACAAGCATGGATTATAATGTTATGGAACAGAATTCCTGGTCACCAACAGCAACGAGTGCATTGCCAGATGGTGCCCACTGAAGACCGCGAGCTTGAAAAGATTCTGTAGTTAGTAAGATGGAGCACAAAAATCAAAAGTAAGCATACAATTACAGCGCAAATAAATGTCAGTGAAACTCACCGATGGGGATATCAACCCACGAAATGCTCTCAATAGTCCAGAGATGCACGTGGTTTTTTCCCGACGTAATAGCAAGACGAATGTGTACCGGGTCCCATTGCACACTTCGCACTGACTCGAGCAGTGAGATCGTAGAGTGAAGCGTCAGGCTCTCTGTGCGCCATATCCACACATTGTACGGCATCTGATCGCTTTTGGTAGCAATAAAAGCTGAATTAGCACTCCACGCAACGCGACTTATACCAATCTTAGGATTTTCTGCCCTGCTGAGCAAAACAATAGTCAATCGCTTTGTCGTTTCAGTTGTTGGCTAAAGAGATACTTACAATGGATCCGAGGTAAGCGTTCGGACTGAAAATGGAGGATTCCGTGGCACGAAACAAATTTCACGGCTCTTTTTACCACCCGCAGCCTGAGCTGCCGCTGAAGCTGCCTGAAAAGAATTGGAAAGCAGTAAAGACCCGTGCTGGACCACCGCAACGCGCTTACCTTGCGGTCGGTCCATAACACTAGTATCCGCAAAATTCTCTTCGTATTCAATCTATAATTGCAGTAAGCAATGAAAAGACCGTTGAATAGTTATGAATCAGCAACTGATGCACCATGCAGTCATGTACTCACCGCTGCCTTGTTCATATAGGAGCTCGTGACAGCGATGCTTTCGTGGTCAAAGTCAGCAACCGGCTTCCAACTAATATGGCTCAATACGCGCAAGTGTTCATCGTAGCTCCCGAGTGCAAGGAATTGGCCGGAAGCCGACCAAGCCATAGTCTTCAACCCCAACGCGTTTTCATACGCCTACAATAAAAAGTGAGCACTGTCGTTACCACGAAGCAACTAACAATTTGTAAGAAAAAACTGCTACTTGTTAACCTGGAACTTTGTCAGCAAAGTGCCATCGGGCGAATAAAGCAACACCTTGAACTCCAAGTGCGTATCACGCACAGCAATCGTTCTGCAATCAAAGGCTAGAATAAGTGGACATTATCCACGGACCCTCAGCACGCACCACCAACGCACGCATCGTCCGTCGACAACTCGATTTGAACACAGTCATAGCTCTCAATTGAAAAATGCGCCGTCAGCTTCCAGCTCTCGCAGCTGTAGATGCCAATGAAATCCTAATAACAGCGCATAACATTAAGCTCTGTCACCCGTCCTAATCTATTTTTTTTGTCCAAGATATCCTGTACCTTGCAGTCATGGCGCTCTACAACTGCCAGGAACTCTCCATTGCTTGAAAAGCTCAGACCTTCTACCGCAAGTTTAGGATTGCGGATTGTGCATCTGGCCGTTGGGTCCTCCAACGACCAGACAGTCGCGCGTAGCTGAAAATCCGATACAGTAACGACATGACGTGCGTCCGGCGTCCATCTGACATGGACCAATCCTACGACACCTTCTGATATCTTGCAACTCCAGGACGCGTCCTGCACGGACCAGATCTGCACCACTGCGCGCTTGTGAATGGCTGTGAGCACCAGTTGAGAGTCCTTGGACCAGGCCAGGGACTGCACCACGTCAACCGTCGAGTAGCGCTGCACGATTTGCAACGACTGCGCATCTCGGATAAGCAGACGGTTTTCATTGGCTACGGCCAAGTACTGGCCACATGGAGACCATCGTACGAGGCCGAACGTCACGCGCATGGAGGCTGACACCTTGGGCATTGTCCTAGTTATATCTTGTCATCAGGATAAAAGAGGATTAGTCCGATATACCGGTAATGGCGACCAATATACCGTCGCGTAAATTGTACCTGACAAGTATACGTACGTGTATATCATCACCACCCTCATCATATACTAGCGTGTCATTGACGGTACTGCATTTATTTGCTAGCACCTGCGCTGTCTCAGACGCTGCTGTGCTACTTCCAGCTCTTCTACTTCTTTTTCCAACAGCAACAACTTCTTCCTCTTCAGCAGCTTAAAAAAGTGCTGCGACTCGTTCGATTCCCGTCCCTCACCGAACAACTTCAGTGCTAGCTCGTCCTCCTGCAAGTCGTTCTTCCGACGCATCTCACTCACAAGTTGCTGTTGCACAAACATCAAGTCATCCGTCCCTGGCAGCGTCGTCCTGGGGCTTGCAGTTCTCTTTGTCTTTGTCCCCGCCTTTGTTCTTTCCTCCTTCTCAGCAGCAACAGCAGCACCAATTGGAGTCTGGACCTCATATTCTGCAACTTCAGCTGTATCTGCTGTTGCTATTTGAGCATTTGAAGCACCACTCTCGTCTCCTTCTTCCACTTCCTCTTCCGTCTCCTCCGCCTCTCCTCCTCCTCTTCTGGTCTCGTGACATTTCCGCACAATGTCCCAGCAGCTTATAAACTCAAAGTCTCTTCCTTTTGTCTCTCGAAAGTTGCTCATTGCTCTCTCGACTGCCGCGACTTCTTCACTCGCTCCTTGAGCTTCGATGCGATTCAAATATTGCACAAACACCTTTACCTCGTGTGACATGAGGACCCATCGATTTCGGAGCGCGCGCACACTCCTCCCACTCTGGACTCGGCTGCGCACGACGTCCCAAAAAAAGGGTCCATCTTTTACTCCTGAGGACGCTACGGCAGCGTACGTCGTAGCCAAACTAACGTCCTCGTCACGCCGCCACTTTTTCCCTCGACCCATTTTTTACGGCAAAAATTGGGATTGGGCTCGCAACTGACGCGTACCGATATTATTCTTTAGGAAAATAGCTTACACTCATTATTGTGAGTTGCGTAAATTACTGTCGATATTTCGCCCGGCTTCTACCTACATCCGAAAACGAAGGATTGTCAAAACTGTTGGAATAGACACACTTGAGTCACACGATGCAATTTCGGAAGTGTCGTTCATTTTTACCGTACAAGTCCTACTTTCCTACTATGCAAGCCTCCGTGGATTCTGCCAGTACAATCTAGGACCATGAGTCTGTACGATAATCCATATCTGTGACGGAATACCCTATGACTCTCCTGATAACAGTATTTAAGACGCTTCTTCTCGAGTGTTTTTGTGCAGGATTGTCAACCCTAACAACCTTTTTCACGATTCTCCGGTCCTGATCTAAGTGAAGCCACCGTCCATGACGGCGCTACCCCGACCACATATTCAATATACGGTCAGGTTTAGTAGGTGCGGGGGGCCTACTGGCTGGAATAAAGATCCGGGTTCCCGGTGGCAGCTCAACCTCCTCGCCTCCTGGTGCACGCACATTTTAATGCTAATACAGCAAGTGGGACAAGCGATTGAGCATCTTGAGCATCGTCAGTCACTCTGTCGCCGGTGCCGGCATCCCTGCGCGCTCTTCTGAACCCAGGAGTGACAATAACTTCTTCGATGAATCGTGTTTGTCGGGCCAAGCAAATCTTTGTCAAACTGGCTACTGGTAAGCCGCGCCGCGTCTCCTGGCGCGAGTTACCCGTTAGTACGTGGTGCTTAACGGGGAGGTCATAAGTACGTGTCTACTTATCACTTGGATGAGGTACATCATGTGACCCATCCTTGTGTAATGTGATACACACAGGTGTATTCACCCCAGCAGAGACTGGCGTTATCGAATGACGTCACAGACAGACTTCACTTGCGAGCTTAAGTATATTTAAGCTTGCCACGTAGGGATGCGCATCTAAACAGACGCGCGTCCAATCATTGCATACTAGCCAATAGCTTTTGTTTTGTATTTGATTATATATAAATCAGTCTTACACTTTCTACTTATCTCAGAGTGCGCACGAGAAGATGGGAAACCGCTTCCGTGACGCCACTAGTGATTGAGTTCTAGGTTGTAGTCTAAGGTCACCTTACCGTTTTGAAAAGCAAAAGCTTCAGATCCTCGTTTAATGGAGAGGATGCACTCTCTGTGAGCTGGGTAGGATTTTGCGCCACCTGACTTCCTGTCAGGACGTTTTCAACTGCACCAGGCTCAACGGGCTGGGTAGTACTCGGTGACGTATGATATACCGCCAACGCACCCTGGACTGTGTTTGACACAGCATCAGTCACATAGACCTCCCACAGGAGCACATTTTTTCCGGTGTCCTGTGTAGAGCTAGCGACTGTGCGTGTACGCCAGTCTATCGACGATTGGTGCTTGGCCAACTAAGGCATGACTAGGATGAGGTCATACGGACTCTCCATACCTAGCACCGTGAACTTCTCCTTACAAGAGAGGTCACTACAGCTAAGGCGAGCTCAACTTGAAGTCCCTCCGACTTCACGAGTGCGCCGTTTGCTAAATGACCGATTGCCTCTTCGCGCTTGCCATCCTGGCAAAGCGACTTATAACTCGTCGGACTCTTCTTTAGAACCGCGAGTTTCACAAAGACTTAGTGATGCACCCGAGTCAGCGAGAAGGGTCATCACCTGATCATAGCCTCGTACTCTAGTGCTATGGACAAACACGGTTGAGGTCCGACGTTTTGGAGCCTCAAAGACTATGCTACCCATTTGTTCGATAGCTCTAAACATAGCGGTAGCTTCAGAGTCCACATCAGTAGAGTATCCCACTCCTACCGCACTACCACATTTCCCGACTTGTCAGCGGTCGATGCTGAACCCGTGCGTCGTGCACGCTAATTCTTGGCATCACCCTTCGGGTAGGGAGGCTTCTTGCTGGTGTTTTATCACGAACGCCTACTTTGGCATAGCAGCGATTCATCATACGGCCGCTCTTGCTGCATTTATAGCAGACAAAGTCTGTATTGCTTAGTTGCATTGGAGTGGCATCCAACTTTTTGGCCGACGGCTTATACCAAGCTGTCGCCGAGGTACTGTTGTAGGATTGCTCCTCCACTCAGGCAATTTTGGTTGCCTCTTCCGTCGTCAATGGCGCCTTTCTAAAAGAGACCTGTCGCAAAATGGGCAGTGCCGCAGTCCATTCATGAACGTGGGCACCTTGATGTGTTCCGGTATCAGACCCGCAATAATGAATGCCGACAGCGAGCGCATCTCCTGCAAATACTCTTGCAGAGATTGCTTCGCCTGTTGCGCCACAAAGAAGCGCGCCTGAAGAAACGTCTCGCTGTTCGGCGGCTGATACATGGCGCGAATCTTTGTCTTAAAGATCGTGCATGTAGGGAACGCCTTTGTGTCCGCCATAAGCGCCGAGTAAGCCACTTTGAGGCCTTACCGCGCAAATGGGACATGGCGTACGACACCATTCGGGTGTCGTCCTCAATGAGCTGCGCCACACCGCATTGCTCCACGGCAAACAGCCAGTTGACAGTCGTGTGAGCTGCATCACAACAAACTCTGAAGGGTCGATCCGAATGGGCCTAGGAGGATTAGACCAGGCAGAGAGCGTCTTAGCAGTCCTGTTACAGCCTTTTTCAAATTCTGCTCACGCAGAAGCTCCTCCTTAGTCTTACTGACGGAATCAGCCGCAGCATGGCTATGCCCCTCGCGGTTATCCGCTGTCCAATTACGAACGCCTCAAACCGCTCCAGCTGAATAACATGTTGCTCGGGTAGACAACCCAAGAGATTGACCAGAGCTTGTTTACCAAGTCCCCAAGCCAAATGCTCAGCCACCTCCCGATGATGTTGAGAGAGAGGGGGTGTAATGGGCCGTGTCGCAGTTACATTAAGAGGTAGTGTTAATGCATATTAATTACATAAGTAGGTAGAAGAACACATGGTTAGTATGTGTTAGAAGTAGGGAATATCGTGCCCGCCCTGTTAGGTACGATTATGGATACCTGTCCCTTACTGGCTGATAGTCATTCAGACACGTGTCGGCTCCTGATGAGTTCACTATTGAGATTCACAATAGTGACCTACGAAATCTTCCTTTATTATTAATAATAAAGCTTAGAGTTATATTTACCCTATACTAAGGACTCAGTGTACGCTTCCTCATAACCCAAGGATTCCCAGGGTTCGTGATTGTCTAGCCCCGTTACACCTGGTAGCACTTTGTAGTCCTTTCAATGGCCGAGTTCGAGATGCGAGATTCCTCGTCTGATCCTCCAGAAGTGATTCTGGATCATGACGCGTTTCCCCATCTCACTAGTATAGAGTGGGAAGCCCTTCACCGCCTCGCGGCGGTGTCGGGAGAAGTGATCGTCACGTCGCTGCTGAGCACAGCGACTCCAAAGCGACAGCGTCTTGCCATTCATGAATTCATGAGCCGCGAGCTCGCCGAGTCAAATCGGCGAGTACTAACTCCCTCGCGAACTTCGCGGAACGAGTCCGTGAAGATGGAGACGTCTGTATACTCAGGCGTCGGCAAGGATCGATTACCATTGAACAGATGGTTCCGAGAAATTGAAATTGCAACCGCTTCGAGATTGATCGAAACGCCCCAAGCGAAAGTGAATTTTCTCCTCTCCCGGTTATCCGGGAAAGCCAAGGAATGGGCGTTGGGTAGACTCGTCGTCGACGAGCACACGTTCACGACTCTGGAGAATCTCCAGAATGACTTGCGTCTCGCTTTTGAGCCGCCTCAAGACGAATCACGCGTGCGCACTGAGTTTTTCTCACTCAGGCAGGGCAAGATGTCGATGCGAGACTACGTCGAGAAGACACGACATATCGCTTCGTGCATTATCTTGAAGCCTATCGACATGGCCTCCCAAGTCCATGTCTTTGTGTCTGGGATGCGCGAAGGCATGACGCGCTATTGGCTGACGAGAGCAGAGCCTTCGTCGCTTGAAGAGGCCTTCGCCCTCGCTCTTCGCGAGGACTATGTGGTGGCATCTTCATATGCACACCCCATGCTCATGGATGCCACATCGGGTCCCGAGTCAATGGAAATTGATACGATCGAGTCGTCGGGTAACCGACGTCGTATGGCTTCAGACCGCAGTACCGTTCGGAAGGGGCGCCCAATGACTTGCTACCGCTGCCGGAAACAAGTTCATCGCGCGGCAGTGTGCCGCGCGCCAGCTCCGGTGTTAGATCAAGCTGCTGCGGTCGGTCATGACGACGCCTCCCCGGTCACTTATGCAAAAAACGATCGGGACCAGTAGGCGCGGGGCACCCTACTGGTTTGAGTGGAGGTCCGGGTCCCCCGGTGGAAGCTCATCCTCCAATCCCCTCTGTGCTCCATGCACACTCAAATGCCACCGCCGCGAGTGACGATACGGGTCTCATCATTGTCAGTCTTTACGTTGCCGGCTCCCGGCGACCCTGCACGCGCTCCTAGACTCAGGAGCAACGAACAATTTCTTTCGTGCATCGTGTCTGTCGTTGCTGCCGAAGACAATCCCAGTTCGCGCGGGTCTAGGCGAAGTCGTTGTCAAACTTGCTGATGGTAAGCCACGCTGCGCTGTGCGCCGTGAATTGTCGTTACCATACATGTTTGACGGTCTCCGGAGTATTGACGACTTTCTGGTGATTGACATGAACTATGCGTTCGATTGCATTCTGGGTATCCCGTGGTTGGCACAGTTTCAGCCACAGATTGACTGGCTGATCCGATCTGTGAAACGTCGCAGTGGCTTCGACGTTAGTGAGGTGTTTACTCATCTCTTGGTAGCTCCAAGAGACTGGCCTCACGTCACCGTCGTGGACAAGACGTCCACGACACAAGCAGTACACAGAGTGAGCGATATCCCTCTCTGTACAGCTTGCGCCGTTTTCCTCGACACAGGAAGCGGTCTGGACTCCTCGTGTAACCACGAGCGAGATATTGATGTGGTCGAGCAGGGGCTCCCACGAGAGATTAACGCGGTCGAGAATGGTTTCCCGCATGAAAACAACGTGGTCGAGCAAAGGATCCCACATGCGAATACAGTGGTCGAGCAGGTGTTCCCACACAATAATACAGTGGTCAAGCAGGGTTCCCCACGCTAGAAAACAGTGGTTGAGCAGGGGTTCCCACACAACATTACCGTAGTCGAGCAGGGCTCCCACGCGGAACAACAGTGGTCGAACAAGGAGGGGTTCTCACATGAGACATCAGTGGGCGAGCAGGGGCTCCCACACGAGAATACGGCGGTAGAGCAGGGGCTCCCGCATCACAAGACGACAGCTACGTTAAGCATTTACGGCACGGTCGAAGATTGTACTCCGTGCCTCGAGGGGCGTGATTGCAGTTCACCAGCTCCGAGTTAGAACTCGGAGCAAACGAGATACCACGCGTCGATGCTCCAGCGTCGGCGCTTGTTAATGTGATTGAATACGTGGATGGCGGCGCTCCGCAGCGGCGTCGCGTTCACGAAGGCGCGAGTCCACTTCGCGACGCATCTTCGATTACGCACCTTCCAGATCTTTCCTGGAAGCATTTTATGCGTGATCTGAAAGACGGCGGCATCGAGCAAGCACCGACGAGACTATCGATTCCATTTCCGCCGTGTCTGATGGAGAGCTTCTATCTCGCCCACCAAGCGCTGAGCCTAAGTCAGCACGTGAGGAACGTTTTGCGACACAATCATGGGACGCTCTGCGTGAATCTGGTAATCCTGTCTACGACATTGTCCGCGAATACGCGGATGTCTTTCCGGATAAGATTCCAGCAGAACTTCCTGCTGATAGAGATGTGCAGCACGAGATCGATCTCGTGCCGGGTTCAAAGTACTGCGTGACACGCCAGTGGCCACTGCCGCGAGATCAAACCAAGGCAATTGATGATTTCTTCGAGGACCGACGCAAGTCGAGCCATGTACGCGAGAGTATCTCTTCTCATTCGAGTCTGACCTTCTGTGTGAAGAAGGTCGGACTCTGGAGGATGGGGTATTGTTCACGCGCTCAACAAATTGAACGACGCCACGATTCCTGCGCAGACATAGATTCCCCGGAAGAACAAGGTATTGAACTACATGTCAGGCAGCGTTCTCTTCAGTGCCATCGACTTGACCGATGGCTTTTATTAGATCATGATGAGACCGAGCGACATACCCCTCACAGCCCAAGTGGTATGCTTTGGGAATGGCTAGTGATGCCACAAGGATTGAAGAATGCTCGGGCCACCTTTAATCGCATGGTTTCCCATGTGTTGCGCCCACTCCGAGAATTTGCGCCGAGTTACTTCGACGACATATTTGTTCATAGTCGCGCTGAGGGCGACCTCAGCGCTGTGGAAGTTCACCTTCGACACTTGAAACAAGTCTTTCAAGTCATGCGGGAGAACAAACTATACGCAAATTTGAAGAAGTGCTTCTTCTGCGCACCGAAAATTCCGGTGCTGGGTTGCGATGTGAGCAAGTCGGGTGTCCGAGCTGATCCAGAGAAGATATCGTCTATCTGCTCGTGGCCCACTCCAAAGAATCCCACTGAGTTGCGTCAATGGCTCGGTCTGGCGAATTACCTGCACAAGTATACAGAAGATTATGCTGGATCGATCCAACCACTGTCATCGCTGCTGAAGAAAGACGCCACTTGGACGTGGCGTCTCGAACATCAATCTTCCTTCGATGCTGTGAAGAAGAGCTTGGCGTCGGCGCCAGTCCTGATTCTTCCTGACGATTCGAAGCCGTTTCACGTGGTATGTGACGCCAGTGACTTTGCCATCGGCTGTGCCCTCATGCAGTTCGATCATGAGGGCCGCGAGCGAGTCATGAGCTATCAGTCACGACAATTGAAGCCCGCAGAGCAGTATTATCCTGTCCACGACAAAGAACTCCTTGCAATGCGTTATGCGCTGATCAAGTTCAGAGTGCATTTATTGGGCGAGCAGACCTTCGCCTTGTACACTGATCACGCGTCACTGCGGACAGCGATGAAGAGCCCCCACTTGTCTCAACGGATGGCTCGGTGGTTGTCGTTCTTCTCCGAGTATAATTTCGTCGTTCACTACAAGCAAGGCAAGAATAACATTCTTTCCGACGCTCTGTCTCGACGTCCGGATTATGATCCTCGGATGGCATTCAGTCGTCAGCAAGCTGACGATGATGATGATGATGATGGCGACAGTTGTATGACATGTATCGCCCTGAACATGACCGATGTCACCGCTGAGTTGCCTTTGTACGAAGAGATCGCGAAGGCATATGAAGTTGATCCGGATTATGGCGAGATCGTTGCGTATTTACGCGCTCCCAGTGACGATGCACTGGAAGCCCTGCCACGTTCCATGCACGCCAGAATTCATCGATACAAGCTTGAGGGAGATCTGCTGACTTATAGCATCGATCAATTCGATGCTCCTCGGACGGTGATCGCAAACGATACTGACTTACACGCTCGAATTATTCACGAGTATCACGACACCCCTGCTGTGTAGTTAGTTATACGGTGAGATAGTATGGATATGGTGTGATATTGTGGATATATCGTGTGGTCACGTGCGATCACATGATCACGAATACGATCGCTATATTTCAGATGATCGCATTCACTAAGTACGATCTCTTCGCTTAGTGCGATTTCCGAAATGGTTTATTCTGGAAGATAGAAAAGGCATAGTCATAGGTTTTCTTACATTTAATTGGTTATTAATAACAGAGTTCGATTTTACTTATAAGACACGCGTCAGCATCTCTTCCGGGCAGGATCATTGGCCTCCCGTTGAATGAAGAGTATCGGCAGCGTCTCCTACAAGGCACTCTCCCTGGATTGTTTGGCCAGGGTACACGATCGCTACTCTCAATCAACCCCCAACTGCAATCGGACGCAGACAACACGCAAAGGACGATCTACAAGACGGCTCAAGTGGTCAGAAGAGATCAAGTGGATCAAGTATCTACGTATTGGACAAGGGCGATCGACTGGACAGACCGTGGCGACTGTAATAAGTCAGCCAACCCCCGACCGCATGAAGATATCCGCGCGGCCGAAGACCTTCCCAAACACAACCAAGACCGACATCGACTCCCAGTCCACCAGAAGAGTGTAACCGCCCAACCGACGGGTACACAAGGTGACAAGGAACAAGAACACAAGACTTTGGCACGGAATCCGGGTACCTCCTCCGTAAGTCGGCAGTTTGGGCCCAGTGAATGTTGATCCGGTATCACTCAGAGAATTTTGTGATTACCGCTCCACCACAATATCCTGCTGTTCCAATGCAGACCTTCGAGCCCCCACGCCACTGTCACAGACTCACAAACATACCCCGGATAGCGTCAGCGAACACCACACTCGACGAGCACTCTGCGTGTTCACGGGTCAGCCGCATCCGCTCACACTGCTCTCCGATGGTCATGCGTCATCCACGTGACCTGCAAGTCTAAAGAAACGCAACGCGTCAGGTGCTGCACAACACTGTCAACTGGACCCGGGATCGAGTCTCACTACACACTCGCCTTGCGCATGTACAAAGCGCAAGATGGCGTTGCACCAGCTATCAGAATCCATTCCGTGCCCGCTCTCGTTATGCTCGCCGTACTGCATGTGAAACGAAGCTAGATGTAAGCACCAGGAACAACGAGCACCAAGAGCATCGACGCAGAATAAAGAGCACAGAGTGAAGTGCAAAGACGAACAGAGCAAAGCACGAAGCACAATAATGCAACAGGACAAAGAGAACAAAACAAACGAGCAAACAGCAACACAGCAAACGCAAAGAGCTAAGAGCTAAGAGCTAAGAGGAAAGAGCTAAAAGCAGAAAGTAAAGAGCAGAAAGCAAGATCTTCCCGTCCGGGAATTGAACCCGGGTCACCCGCGTGACAGGCGGGTATACTACTATACTAACGAGAATTCATGCTCCACCTACAACACACACACTTTCACACACAAAACAAACACCTCCCACACACAACGACACTCCTATGCACATCGTGCCATATCCTACTGTCCCAACGCAGACCTTCGAGCCCCCACGCCACTGTCACAGACTCACAAACATACCCCGGATAGCGTCAGCGAACACCACACTCGACGAGCACTCTGCGTGTTCACGGGTCAGCCGCATCCGCTCACACTGCTCTCCGATGGTCATGCGTCATCCACGTGACCTGCAAGTCTAAAGAAACGCAACGCGTCAGGTGCTGCACAACACTGTCAACTGGACCCGGGATCGAGTCTCACTACACACTCGCCTTGCGCATGTACAAAGCGCAAGATGGCGTTGCACCAGCTATCAGAATCCATTCCGTGCCCGCTCTCGTTATGCTCGCCGTACTGCATGTGAAACGAAGCTAGATGTAAGCACCAGGAACAACGAGCACCAAGAGCATCGACGCAGAATAAAGAGCACAGAGTGAAGTGCAAAGACGAACAGAGCAAAGCACGAAGCACAATAATGCAACAGGACAAAGAGAACAAAACAAACGAGCAAACAGCAACACAGCAAACGCAAAGAGCTAAGAGCTAAGAGCTAAGAGCA